>QANX01000602.1:0-56151 GCA_003254975.1 Ochetophila trinervis | reverse complement strand
ATAATCTACAATATGTATTTATCTTATCTAAAGGGATAATAAGCATCCATAAATGATATTATCATGATATTGATAATATCATAACATTCTCTATTGGATGCTTAGACATATGTGTCATTGTTGCCTCATTAAAAACTTTATCAAGAAAATTCAGTGGGACAAAACCATAATAAATAAAAAAGAGTACAACCACGTATACTCCCTCTCAAGAAAATAAGAATAACTCTTCTTCAAATTTCATAATTGGCGCATTCTTATTTTATGTACAAACTTCCTAAATGTCGATATCGGAAGTGCCTTTGTGAATAAATATGCAGGATTGTCACTAGAACGAACATGATGAATATTAATGATTTTATCTGTAATAAGTTCATGAGGAAAGAAAAGTTTATGGAAAAAATGTTAGGTCTGTTACTTTTAATATAGCTTCATTTGACTTGAGTAATGCATGCATTGTTATCCTCATATAATATTACTGGCTGCTTATCAATGGATAATCCACATGTTCCTCTTATATGTTGAATTACAGATCTTAACCATACACATTATTTGCTTGTTTCATTGAGTGCTATGAGTTCTACATGATTTGAAGAAGTTGCCACTGATGTTTGCTTTGTTGAACACCATGAGATTGATGTTTTATTACATTAAAATAGATATCCAATCTGAGAACAACTTTGATGTGGATCAGACATATATCATATCTCTGCAAAACTAATAAGCTCTGTTTTTTATCATTTGGGATAAAATAGTCTCATATCAATTGTTACCCAAAGATAACGAAAAATATGTTTGATACCATTATAATGTCGTCGTGTAAGGGATGAGTTATATCTTGCTAATAAATTAACAGAAAAATATATATTAGGTCGAGTATTATTTGTAAGGTACATTAAGGTTCCTATAGCACTTAAATATGGTACTTCAAAACCTAAAATTTATTTACTATCTTTTCGTGGTCGAAAAGAATATTTTATCATCAAATAACCTAACAACCATTGAGGTGTTCAAGGTATAAAATTTATCCATGTTAAATCGTTTAATAATCTTTTCAGCATAAGTTGATTGGTGGATGAATATCCTTTCTGATAAATGCTCGATTTGTAAACTGAGACAAAATTTTGTCCTGCCAAAATTTTTGATCTCAAATTCTTTCATTAAGTATGTCATTGCTTTTAGAAGTTCATCAGGATTTCTAATAATATTTAAATCATCAACATCAATAATAACGAATCCGGATTCTGACTTTTTAATGAAAACACATTGACAATATATGATCATTCGCATAGTTTTCTTTTAAAAGATATTCACTAAGGCGATTATGTCACATACGCCCAAACTGTTTCAAATCATACAAAGATCTTTATAACTTGATAGAATGTATATTCCAAAATTTTGATTCTGGCATTTTAAATCCTTCTGGAATTTTCATGAAAATGTCACTATTAAGTGATCCATATAAATATGCAGTTACAACATCCATGATATGCATATCTAGCCTTTCAGATGCTGCTAGACTAATCAAATATCTGAATGTTATTGAATCCACCACAGGAGAATATGTCTCCTCATTATCAATATCAGGTCTTTGTGAGAAACTTTGTGCCACAAGTCTAGCTTTATATCTTACAATCTCATTTTCTCATTTCGCTTATACACAAAAACTCATTTGTACCCTACATATTTAACATATTTAAGTGTTTGAACTACAGGTCTAAAAATTCCACGTTTAGTAAGCAAATCGAGTTCTGCTTGAATTGCATCTTTCAATTTTTGTCAATCTGTTCTAAATCTGCACTCCTCAACTGATTTTGTTTCTTGATCCTCGTTTTCATAATTTCAAGAAAAATCTGCATGACCTAATATTGTATTTTTTTCATATCTTTTAAAATATAGTGTGTTGTCACACTATCAACCAAACATATATTACCTCGATAGGTTATGGTGCTAAATAACATGTATCTATAGAAAATAAAATCACATATTTAATAACATATAAAAAGGCTCCAATTTAAAAATCATATCAACAAATCTAATAGTTATGCCTCCAAAACAGAATTATGAAAATATATCAACCCATTGAAAAACATATAGAAATAATATATATACATGGGTCATCATATATTAATAAGAAAGTCCAAAGTCAAAAAATATAAACTGTGCGTTTAATAACACTAGCATTCATTATTATTATCAGAAAAATAAAAATGTGTATAATCATGCATTGATGCAAAAAAAATCTATGGTAAATCTATAAAATATAGATCAAACAAATAAATCTAGAAAGATGATGGCATATATAAATATTTAATCATATATATGCAGTAGAACTAGAATGTATAGAAATATTATATACACTATACATATGACAATTCAATTATCATAGTATACACAATTATAATCATGGTATACCTAAATAGTAATAATGACATAAAAATAAAAACAATGTTATAAGAAGATAACCTATAAATACATACATATATATGACATATATTGATGCAAAAAGAAAAACTTAATAGCATGCCTCATTAGTTTAAATAATCTCCAATAATATAAATCATATTAGTTAATAAAATAAAAATATGGGTAATATTAAATAATATTATAAAGTATCAAATAAAGAATTTATAAAATAAAAGAAATAACATAATAATTCATTTGTATCAAAGCTAAGATAAATAAATAAAAGTTCAATAAGTATAAAATAAAATTTATGCTTAGCAATACAGTCCATGTGTAGAATTATAAAAAATATTGAAAAACAATACCAATAAAAGCATAAATTAACAAAATAAGTAATATTAAAATTCTTATCAAAACCAAACATATAATCACAAAGATATACAATTGAATAGATATACATAAATAATCAACAATAAATAATTATATTAGTTAATCAATTAAAATTTACATCATTCAATTTATGGTAAGATAAGAAAGCATATTATACTAAATTGCAAAAGAAAGCATATTACTATTATCAATTTTATTTTATTATTTTTATTTTATTTTTAAAAAAATCGGGTGATGACATCAGCACAAGCCATGCTAATGTCATCTCATATTCTTCATCAAACAGGGTCGTGTTAGACCTGGATTACAGAGCCCGTGGGTCACAGTACCTGCATTATCAACCCGCCCTGTTTGTGCCTATTTTAGGGTCGATTTTTGTCTCCGTTCGCGGGATTTTAATTCTCGTTCAATTTCCATTCATAATCCGGTATCAATTTGACCAATTAATGTAAAAAAAAAAAACAAAAGGCCCAAAAAGAAAAATTATCCGGTACCGCGACCATTAACGTTCTCAAACAAACCCGGTTGGTTTTCACTTGTTCGGTCTCCGTTTTCGTTGCCATTAGCGGCGTTTTGATCCTCTTTCAATTTTCATTCATAATCCAGTATCAATTTGACAAATTATAGCTCAAAAACACAAGCCCAAAAACAAAGACCCATTCGGCTATTAACGTTCTCAAACAATTAAACGAAATTAAGGAATCATAAATGTTCTAAATAATCATATAATCAAAACTCAGACATAATTTCAATTAAATAAAAATTAATTTTAAGTTAGATCTCAAACTTCACAACCAATAAATCCAAAGTATTCATAGACCAAAATAATTATGAACAGAAAATACTCAAAATTCATCATACAGTATAACTCATTCACTAAATTTAATTAGAACATATTTAATTCAACATAAATTCAAAGGTGATAAACTATTCAAAAAATTCAAACCAAATTCTTACAACTTTCAACCTCAATCAAAATAAAATATAAATTGAATTTCAAAATAATATGAAAAAAAAAATAGATATGGCATGTTAATATAGCATATTAAACTATTGTTGAAAATTTAATTAATAAAAAATGATATATATAAATGCAGCAGATAAACTATTATCTTATTCATATTTTAAATTATAAAATAACACATATTAACATACATTGTAGAGCTTCAATAGACACAATATTTCTTTTGTGAAATTTTGAAGAGTAAAAAGTCTCCACAAGTAAAACGTAACTCTAGAATTCCAAAATGTAATCTGCAATCTCTAAATGTTAACATGCAATCTTTAATAAATCAAAAATAATAAAATTAAAAAAAATTAGAACGCCGTGTTGATAATGTGTTATAATATAAGGAAATAATAAATAACCAATACTATAAACATATGAATAAAAAAACTGATATCTTATATCTGAGTACTTCTACAATGGTGGAAGTGTCTTATTTATAAACATTTCAATGACATAGATAAATACATCTATTATATAGATAAATATATAAGATAATACAAGATAATCTAGAATATGTATTTATCTTATTTAAAGGGATAATAAGCATCAGTAAATGATATTGTCATGATATTGATAATATCATAACAACTTTAATATTTTTTATTATTGAATTTGTTCAAGTTGAAAATATTTTGAATTAATTTAAACACTTAAATACTGTTAATTTTACAAAAGATTACAATCTAGTCCAACTGAATTACTTTTAATAGATTCTATTAAAGTTAAATCACGTGCGGTGCACAGGCTCTTTAAATCTAATTTATAATTTTGTTAATTTATTAAAATTGAAAAATAAAAATAAAAATGATTAATATTTTGTAATTTATTGACAAACAATAATTTAGCAGTTAAAAATTTAAACTACTAACTCTCCTAAATATATGATTTGCTAACTAATATGTGATGTATAGTAGTATGAATTTTACAGGCATTGCTAACTAGAGTTGTTATGAATGGGAGCTCTCAACCCACCATTCCCGACTTCAAGAAATGAATGGAGTAGAAGGTTGTAACGATAAAAATGATTTCAATTTGACAGAATTTATTATATTTAATTTTATTGGATCATATTGTAACTTTTTAAAATTAAAAGTATTAAAGTATTTAAATTAGTCCTAAATATTTTAATTTGAACAAATTAAATAATAAATAATACTAAAATGTATTCAACTCTATATATACATATTTTTTGTTTGGTAAATATATAAGTAGTTGATCGCATCTATGTGACTGATTTTTCAAAGAGCTTTTAAATTTTGACTTTTATTTTATCATTTAGCTGTAAAATTAGTAAAAATCAAGACTTAAAATTTAATTTAAAAAAAATCGACATGAAGCTTGCTGAATATATAAATATATATATATATATATATATATAATATTTGTTATCTCAAAACCCAACATATATTATTCGTATGTTGTTTTCTGTAAATTATATTGTGTATTAATTTATTCTGTAATATGCTGTTTTTTTTTATGCCCCAACTTTTATTTGAAGATGGGAGTTACAAAAGCCCACCATTTAAAAAAAAAAATTTAAAAATAGTTATAATTAGGATGTCTCTTCAAAAACAAAAACTTATAACTCAAATTAAATTTGAACATAAATGCATTTTAATATTTGTATTTTGATAATTTTTTTCATATTAGACTTTTAAATTTTAAATATATTATATTAAATTTTTAATTTATATTTTATGCTATATTAGACTCTCTCTAAAATTTTTAATACCCTGTAGTTTGATCAACTTGCATATTAAGCCATTTTATTTATATTTATTTTACCCTAAAACTCTCAGAAGCTTAAAACATCAATCAGTAAATAAGTTTCAACATCACCCAAAACTCATAGAGTTAATGTTCAAGTTTCAATTTTTATACTTTTCATAAAAAAAGAGTTGAAAATGTTTATCATCTGTTTGTAAAATTTTAATAAGAGTCTAATGTAGCACAAAATACAAATTAGAGATTTTATGCAATATACTTAAAATTTGAAAGTCTAAACTAACACAAATAAAAATTAGACACTTTATGTAATATACTTAAAATTTAAAAGTCTAATGTGACACGAAATACAAATTTGAAATTTTATGTGATACACTTAAAATTTAAAAGTTTAATGTGAAAATTTATCAAACTATAATAAATAGATAACAAAATGAATTTTTTATTTATTTAAATGAATGATCTTTAAGAGAGCTATAGAGGAATTAAAACAATAATGCTAAAGTTAAATAACATTTATTTGGTAGATAATATGATAATATTTAATCAGTTTATTAAATTTAATGAATATTTTAAAACAATTAGGAACGAAAATGGCAATTGAAGGAGAAAACAAAAATAATCAGTTTTGTAGAGATGAATATAAAAATGTTAAATATAAAATTATTTTGGAAAAAATAATAATATTAAAAGCTCAGAATAATAAAATTTTAATTTTTTTTAGATGTAGGAACTTATTTCTATAATTTGCCATTATAAAAAAGAAAAAAAAAACTTTTAATTATCCATTAATTATTTAATTATTTTTCACAATGGACCGTTGAATGCCATGGTAGTAGATAGATGGAAACTATCAAATTGGTAGTGTAATGATAAAAAATCGATTTAGTTTTTATATTTACAAATATGTTATAATGTAATGGCGTATAATTTATAATCTAATGCTTATAATAATAATAATATTGAGAGACATTTTTTGCATTTGGGTGGGACCAAGCTCAAGAAATTACTTCACAAAAATAAAGTATCTGAATTACGAAAGTACCCTTTTGCATTTGGCTGCTAGTTCCCCCCCAAGTCATGCACACCCAGGAAAGGCACGGACTTGAGACTTTGTGATGCCCTGACAAAGATGGAAGATAGAATTTTTTTGGCTGTCGTTTTCCAAATTTCCTCAAAGTTCTTGTTTTCTATTTTGGGTTTATCTTCATTATTTAAAAAAAAATTAGAAGTTTTAGATTATCCGAATTTCATTTTTTTGGGGCTGGGAATGATGATGATGATTGATGAAGCTCAAGAGCTGTGAAACACACAAGGGGTTTTGTGGATGAGACTGTCTATGATTTGTCCCTCTATCGGATTTGGTCTCAAGTTCCCACCTCCAAATGCTCATCCACTTCTTATTCTTGCTTTCTTCAATCTCTCTCTCTCTCTCTGTTTGTCTGAGCTTGTGAATTATGTAGAGCATTATATGGACCCACAAAATTTGTCTTCTTGCTCTTTCATTCTTATAAGCCTTTTGATTTTTCTTTTCCATTTCATTCTGTTTATCTTTAACTATTAAGGCTATCTATCTCCCTTCCTCTGCTCCCACTGGTTCCTCTGCATGCACTTTGTTGCATAACCCAAGGTGGGTTTGCTTTTGCTTCTCTCTCTCTCTCTCTCTCACTTTGTGTGATTCAAAATCCTCATTTCTTGCAACTGGGTCTTGTTTTATCTCTTTGATAGACTACCATTTGGTTTATTCTTTATATATAAATGGTCTTTGTTTTTACCCATTTCAAGAACTTACTTTGAGATTTAGCCACTATTTTTCCTTGAGAATATTTATTTGGATTAAGAAAAATTCGGTTAGTTGCTCATGAAGCTGAAGATGGTACTGCTATGTTGGAAGTTTGACATCTAAAAGTTAGTTTTTTAATTTTCTTTTATTGGTCCTGTTGACGAAGAATTATAACCTGAAGTAAGTAAGCTGAGAAAATAGGCTTCTTGACAGGTGCTTTTTTTCGTAATTATAATTTCAAAAATGAGAAGTAGAAGTGGGATTTTATTATCATTATCATTATTATTCTGTTTAACAAATCTTTCCTACCAATGAATCTCTAGTGTATGTGTGGCTCTATTTGTCTATCTGTTAATAAATGTGTGGTTTACATGGCTTCCTGGTCTCTAACTTGTTTCTGAGATATGTTGATTCTGGCAGTGAAATAATTCAATGTTTAACTTTATATTGTTTTCTGATTCTTTTAATATTTATGTTAAAAATACAGAATTTTTTTTCCCGAAGGGAAGCATTGAGTTTCACCCTTAAAATATGGGGGAGATAACAAACGTGAGTGAGTATGAGGCTATTGCAAAGCAAAAGCTGCCCAAGATGGTTTTTGATTACTATGCATCAGGAGCAGAGGACCAGTGGACTCTGAGTGAAAACAGAAATGCTTTCTCAAGAATTCTGTAAGCTTTTGATCTTCATTAATCTAGATACTCTATTCCTTGCCTAGTACTGTATAAAGTCTACCATTTCTTTCAGTGTTGAAATAGTCTGAATCCAAACATGTTATCCTCTCAATATAGGTTTCGACCCCGCATTCTTATTGATGTAAGCAAAATAGACTTGACCACTACTGTACTGGGCTTCAAAATATCAATGCCAATTATGATTGCCCCAACAGCCATGCAGAAAATGGCTCATCCTGAAGGTATAGTGCAATTGTTTTACCTTAAGCTTATATCCTTTTTTGAGTTGGTATAGCACAATCAGGTGTCTTATCTTCTTGTTTCTCTGTGTTTTTTTTTGTCTGAGATGAATATTATCTTCACTCTGTGGATGGTTTTCTGAAAGTCAACTTGGCTTAAAAAACAGTACTGATGAAATTTCTGTTAAGTGGGAAATTAGAGGGAGATAAAGAATAATGAGCTTCTGATTTCAAAGGTGATGTTGAGTATGTCTGGAAAATTTTTTATAGACTGCAGAATTCTAAAGAACCTTACATCAGAAAAGATTCTCTAATTTATGGAAACTATAATCTGATCAATTTGTTGTTGGATAGGCAGAGAGGATGAAAGAAGAAATTTGAGAATTTCTGTGGTTGGATTATATTTTGATAAGAGAGTAGTACATATTGGTTGATTTTTTTCAATTTGGCTTGATTTTTGATCTACTTGATTTGGTACCATGATTTGTTAGCCATTCTGTTGAAAGTATACCATTTTTTGATTTAATTCTCTTGCAGGTGAGTATGCAACTGCAAGAGCTGCATCAGCTGCAGGGACAATTATGGTATACTTTCTCATTACTGGTCTTTATTCCCTTCAATAGTTGCCCTCATTCTGTTTAGAGGATTTTTAACTCCACAAACCATCAATATCTATGACATAGTGATAAATTTGTAACCCAAATGAGTACCAATATAACAGATGTCAGTGCAGATTACATGTTTATGTTGATCTTCTTCTTCTTCTTCTTTTTCTCTCTCCTGGAACTTGATATTTGAAAATTTTATTTACTGGGTTTTTTAATATGCTTCATTGGTTTTTATGTTATTTGGTGCAGTACAAGCTTTATATTCAATCGCTTGTTAATTGTTTCAGACTTTATCTTCATGGGCTACTTCCAGTGTTGAAGAAGTCGCCTCAACCGGACCTGGAATCCGCTTTTTCCAGCTCTATGTAAGCTTTTAGACTAACTTATTAATAATATACTTTAATAGTTACTGTTATTAATTGTTTACTGGATTTTGAGGTCTGAATGCAAGTCAATATCCACTCTGTTTAATTATGATTTTTCTGGTCATATTTTTCAGGTGTACAGGAACAGGCATGTAGTTGCTCAGCTTGTGAGAAGAGCAGAAAGGGCTGGATTCAAGGCTATTGCCCTTACTGTTGACACTCCAAGGCTCGGTCGCAGAGAAGCTGACATCAAGAACAGGTCAAACTCTGTGTCCATGTTTATATAAGTCCAACACTTTCAACCTAGCAAAATAAATAAACTAGGTCTAGTTGTTTTCAATATGAGAATGATTCAGTGCAGCATCGCTAATTCAGGCATAAGGAGGCTTGACTTATTAAGAACATTTATAATTTTTTGTTTGGGTTTTACAGATTCACTTTGCCTCCATTTCTGACACTGAAGAATTTTGAAGGTTTGGACCTTGGCAAGATGGACAAAGTGAGTGGTCATTGTGAATGTATGAATTATTAAATATAATGTACATGTTTGTGTTTAATATTCTGTGATTTCTTGCAGGCTGATGATTCTGGTCTTGCTTCATATGTTGCTGGTCAAATTGACCGTTCTCTAAGCTGGAAGGTATCATTTTGAGTGGTTTTAAAAATGAAAAAAGTTTTGCAGAAACAGTTAAAAGCATTTCCTACTACTTTAGTAACAGTTAAAATGATAAACTTAGAAGAACATCTTTTTTCTTTTTACCTAAACAACTACAAGATTGAATATTCAAAAAATACACAGTTTCCATTATGTTTTTTTGAAGGGTTTTTGAATTTGGACAGGACGTGAAGTGGCTCCAGACAATCACTTCACTGCCAATTCTTGTGAAGGGTGTTCTTACTGCTGAGGACAGTTAGTACAATTGAACTTTTTCTTCTTCTTATTTTTCTCTCTTCGATATATATTCTAGCGTTTGAATGATTTGTATGTTGATCATGCAGCAAGGCTAGCTGTACAAGCTGGAGCAGCTGGTATTATTGTTTCCAACCATGGAGCTCGCCAACTTGACTATGTTCCTGCAACTATCATGGCACTTGAAGAGGTATAAAAACTTAACCATTACCTATTTTAAAGTTTGTTACCTGTTAATTTGGAGTATTAAATTCAACATGCACTTAAATGGGGAAATTTAGCTCATAATTCTTCATATGGTTAAATAGGTTGTTAAAGCTGCTCAAGGACGTGTTCCTGTATTTTTGGACGGTGGTGTTCGTCGCGGAACAGATGTCTTTAAAGCATTGGCATTGGGTGCCTCTGGAATATTTGTAAGTGCCAATGTTATTACCAGATGATGAAATATAGTTATTTCATATTGCAACTCGTAGTTATTTATAGAAACGTGTATAAATTTGATAATGAGATCTATTTTCAGATTGGACGCCCTGTGGTGTTCTCCTTGGCTGCTGAAGGAGAGACTGGTGTGAGAAAAGTACTCCAAATGCTGCGTGAGGAGTTCGAGCTAACCATGGCATTGAGCGGCTGCCGTTCGCTCAAAGAAATTACCCGGAACCACATTGTGGCCGACTGGGATCAGCCTCGCCCTCTTCCAGTGCCCAGGTTATAGAAAACAAGCCTTGGGATACAAGCAACAGCAAAATCATACTGGTGATATTGAAAAAAAGGTTGTGGTTTTCATGTGATCAATAATAGGCTGCTTTTCTTTGGAGAAACTTAATTATTTCTGCTTCATTGAGTCCTTTCAGAAATATTTTGGAAGTTTCTAAGCTTTCTGTTCTAATAATTGATGTTTTATGTGTTTCATGGCTACTGCTGCCTTTGCTGTATATTGTTTCTATAAAACATATAATTTATATATATATATACACTTTTTTCTGACATTAAGCTTTCGAGATGATCAAAATGCCTTTTATTTGAAGCTCTAAAATAAGGCATCCACAAGATTTTTCTGATGATATTATTAGGTCTGTTGCTGATGTGAAAAGAGCTGCTCCTCTTTTGGCATCTTTGGTACAGAAATAGTAAAGGGGATTGAACTTTGAGAAGCATATTGAAATTAGGGTAAATTCATTCGTTATAGCTGGAAAGATGTCTAAAGAATCAACCATGATAAGTGAATGATTTGCAGTTTAAAAGTGTGCTGCTGTGGTCTTTCCTAGTCATCTTCATAATGATTGGAGAATCATATGGTATAGATATAGTTTTGTAATTCACTTTTTTTTGTTTGAAAAAATAAAAATAAGGAAAGAAACAGGAGAGTCTAATCAAAAGAGAAAAAAATAAAAAAACCGCCAAATATGAAACACAAAAAATTGTGTTGTTTTTAAATTTTTTTATTAACATTTATAGTTAATTAATATGTCTAATAAACTATAACTACCATTAATTAATACTAACAAACAATTGAAGTAAGCAAATTACACACAATTTAATAGGAAAAATAAAAACTGAACACATTAACAAACGTCACTTTAGTTTCCATTGTTTAATTATGAAAGAAAAACGTACATTATTTTTAAAACTTTTGCTCCTTTCTCCTTTCTAAAGTAAATTCATGTTCTAAAAAGAAGGATATAAAAATAAAAATAAAAACAGGAAAGACTGGGAGAAGTAACTAGTGAAAATTATGCCCTCGATTGTTCGAAATAAGTATAATTAATTGCTCAGGACCTTAAATGCATGAGCCCAAAGATTGCTGGTTGACAAAGAACATTCTCTACGGTTTCGCTTTGCATGCTTTAAAGATGTTTGAGAAAATATTTTGCTAGTGCAAGTCTTCACTACCGACAAATTTAAGTTTTGTTTATACTATTACTGTTTATTTTTTTTAACGAATATTATTATTATTACTACTACTGTTTTGAAGATATAAAATTCAAGTCAATTGGAGTTTCAAAACTTTTCACATCTTGAAATTATAATGATATATCATGCTTAAATTTGAGTTAAAACATGTTCAACCATTTAAACCTAAGGTCAATTAGAAGGTAGATTGTTTAGAATAGGTCAGTTCAAAATTTTCTTATATAAATTAAAAACTGTTGATTTTCTCTAACGAAATTCTCACCACAAAATGATTAACCTAAAACCTTCTGAACTCACTCAATGAGCTACAATTTAGACCAAAATTAGTTTTGCTTCCTCAATATCCTCTTTTTCTTGGTCCAGTATAAAGTTGTTGATCTTATCACAATATCAAACAACAAAAATACTAGATTTTTTTAATTTTTTTAATTTTTTAATTTTTAACTGAAGTTCCATGTATTCATTTTTCACTAGATCAGAGTACAACATGAAAACCTGAAAAGGCAATCGTATATACCCCGCAATGGAAAAATTTGTATCTAGAAAATTTTGCTGATTGAACACAATGGGATAATTAACTAGTATTGTTGATATTCCTCATCGACCAAAAAGTTATCAACTGCAAAACAGAACTCAGCTGACATTTTTAGAGACAACCTGCAAGTTTAAAAACCTAAATCGTCAGGTTTGTAATATAAGGTGGAAGAAAAGTTAGGGCTGTGGAAAACAAAGAAATGCAGAAGTATTTGCAAATTGAAATTCAATTGATTACCAATAGTTAGGCCATCAGGATGGTAATGCTTTAAATTTGATGGCCCAAAGAAGGTAATCAGATTTGTAAAACCGTCTCATTACCAGGAAAATTTTAATGGATACTACCTATTACGATTGAGATTCACAGAGAGAGAGAGAGAGAGAGAGTAAACATGCCTCGAATATTAGTGGCTTGGCATTTTCTTCCCATTCAGAAGCCCACCTTGCAGAAGATCCCGTTTCCAGAGCACCATTTCTGAGTAACTTCAATGTATCACATACATCTGGAAAACCCTTGAAGAGATCCTGTGCAGGTCCTCCCACAAAATAAATTAAGATTAAGGAAACACGTTATTGACCATGCAAAGTGCCCCAAACACCAAAGAAAACACTGTCAGCAAGCCAGAGAAAAGATTGAGTCACCCCCTACCACGTGCCCACCTTTCCTCAAACTCCTAAGAATTACTTAGATATACTATTTTATCTCTAAAAATGGTAAAGGACAAGGAAACATATTTCTTCTTATAACTAGGCAGATGAAGATAAGCAAATAAAACTTACAAACTATAGAAGTAGCATAAATTTTCCAGAAGGGGACCAAAGTTACTACTAACAAATTTATCTGACTCTTAGATCCAACAGAAAACCTAACTAAAAAGCTATAAGCCTCAACAGAAGGTCAATCAATAATGCTTACCATATAAGGGGGGACTCAAGTAGCTGAAACAGTATACTTACTGGCTTAGCAGTTAGCAAACAGAAAACATACAATTAGCAAACTCACAGGCGTACAAGTTATACACTCAACAAGCACACTATAATGCAATCAACCTCCAACTAAAGCGCTACATAAGGAGGAAGTCAACATAACATCATTGAGGGAGTCAAACTAAATCAGAATTGCATAAAAATATTCAAGTTACATAAATGATTACTGTGTAAAGATACAGAAACATGTCCAATTATTATCTATTTCGACCCACAGAATTTCTATTCAAAATAGACCAACCCAAACCTTAATCCTACTTTTACGGATATATCAATCAAGATAAGTCTCCTTTCCTACTCCCTAACATGTTATAAGCTTAAATTGCGGAAGTCAAGACTAAGAAATATTTCACAATAATTCATAAAAGCACAGCATACCAACCAAATCGACTAACTTACCACAAGTTCATCAGCTAGCTCTGAAGAGGATGAAAACAGGAGACCGTTTTTCTCAACTTTTACCAGTTCCTTGATGCTTAGAAGAAAAATTATCATAGCCAAGATCAAATTTTAGTGCAGTGCAAAAACAAAAAATGACATCAATTACTAAATGGACTCACAAAAAGGGTTTACCATGAATAGGAAACAGCACAAACAGGCAGTCCACAACCAAACATGTCCACAACCTGGAGACATAAATTTAATGAGAATTTTATTTTTTCAGAAAATGTTAATTTTCTTATACAATCACTTTTTTTTTTCTTGTGCATTTATTCAGATTTTTCTGGTTTACCTTCATGGGAAGGTCCAACCCCGATGAAGAAGTGTGCAAGCACACACCAAGATCTGCTGATCCTGTCAATGTTACTAAAATATGAATACATACAAACGAAATGCCAAGAAAATTTAAACACAAGGCGCAATAGGCAATGCACAAGCATTTGAAGATAAATGACCCACCAAGGAGCAAGGGGTAGTCATCAGCTGACAACCACATGGTACGAAATGCCACACGTTTGAGGCGTAGTCTCCTTATTTTTTCTTCATATTTTTCTTTTTCAGGCCCTTTACCTTCACATAGTTCATAAGAACCCTCAGGTCATAAAATATGCAAAAACATCCATGGCAAAAAGCAAAAATTATGATGTACTAAAATATGAAAACATAAATATATTACCTGTAATGATAAATAACAGCCTAGGATACAAGTCTTGCTTCCCATTCTGCATTTCTTTCCAAAGAACTTCTTCAGTAGAATTATCTTCATCTAAGATTGCAGCAACACGTCTATCATACATTACAGCTGCTTCCAAAAGAAGGCCAAAATCTTCATCTGGAGTCCTGTAAAGAAGTGTCAATGACTGAAATTTGTATTTTTTTTTCTTGTCTTAAACTTCAGTTTTACATCATTAACAATCTTACAGTTACAAGAAAATAATCAATTTTAAGAATAAATAATAGAGAATATTATTTACTTAATGGGATTGTTGAGACTTGAGAGTAATCTTGCAGTTTAAAGAATTTTTTTATATGTACATACAGCTAAATTTATTTTCGAGTTTCCATGCCAAATATATTTTACAATTACAAGAATCACCAGAATTCATTCTTATTTTTCAAATACAACGAATCATATGGAAAACTGCTTTTAGATCACTAACCAAACATAAGTTTTACTATTTTTTATTTTTATTTTATTTTTTAAATGCTGCTTTGGCAGCTTTGCTTTGAGTTGTGCTTTTTGATTCAAACTACTACACTAAATTCTATCAACACATTTGATGGAATTATATTTTAAAAAACTTCTAATTAAATTCTATGTACTGTTGTTAATCAGAGCAGATAATTCAGAAGAAAAGAGCTCACCAGCTAGTACTGCTAACAACGATTGCTGGCCTGTTTGGCTTCAAAACAATGTCTGTGCCAACCATGGTGGTCAATAGAGTGGCATTCAGGTCATTGTTCACGAGTCCTAAAGCTCCTACATACGGGTTAATCAATGATCTCAATTGTGATTAAAAATATAGATGTAACCTTATAGGTTTAAAATATTACCAGTAGTGACACAATCTTGGACGCCATGTGGCTGTGTCAGGTTTTTATTTAATCTGCAGAACAACTACAAATGGTCCACACATTTTGTTTACTTACCAACTCAAGAAACTCTAAAAACTAGAATGAAATCAATGATGAACCTTATGCTTTTCCTCGAGCGAAGCAGGATGAAAAAACTCAGGAGGCTGATCATATAGAACTGTGGCTCTATAAAATTGAAAGACAAAAAATAAGCATCTAAGCATTTCTTCAAATTGAATTTCCAAAGCAGAAGCAGAAATTGTAAACATTGAGCTGACCCTCTTACTTAATTCCCCAATTTTGTGCCAACTCATGTTGCATTGCCCTTGTTACACATAGGGAACCATCTGCCATCTTCCCGTAATGCCTCTCAAACCTAAGCAGGTAACAGAAACTCACATCTGGTGCACAGCCATAAAAAGACTCTCATAATAAATGTCTAGAAGGTTATCAATGAATACCAACGATATACTGCCACAAATCGACTGCTTCTTCCAAGTGACAGAGCCAACAAAGTGTATCCAAAATTATGCCAATCAATAATAAATGCAGAGCCCCTAAACCAGCTTGCCCATTTTACTGCCACTAAAGTTGGAACAGAAGGTGGATTCTGTAGAGGCAAAATGCATCGAGGATTAATCATTTTTGCTACAGGTAATGAACATCTGAATTATTAGCGAGCAAATACACAAATAATGAAAACCTTTTTTCTAACTGAGAGTTTCAAATTGCTTAATTGAAAAATACTCATGTGACAGCATTCAGAAAGCAACAGAGAGAGGTAAGCCCAAACTTACACGCAACAAGAAATATGTTTTTGACCGACTTTCAAGTTGATCAACTGAAAAAATAAATTCATATGCATTCATAGAGAGAGAGAGGCAAGGTTTGAGAATAACCATAAGGTAAAGATATAGTTTAGGAAGACATTTAACTAATACTAGTAGTTTAGTACACAACCAATAATTGTGCACTAACATATGTTGCCCTCAATACAAGGTCATAAAACAGTGCCACCTAATAAAAGCTATAAAATCACCTTCCCCCATGCCCACCCCAGCTTTTTCCCTCAACCATTGGAGAGCTTAAATCCCAGCCATCCTCCTATTGAAGCAAAGAGATGCTACTTGGCTTTGAGTGCTCATAGGAAATATCAATTAATGAATTATAGGTGGATACCAAATACAATTCCAATAAGTTATGTGAATTACAAGCCACCTGAACACGCAAACTCATGCATTTATAAGTATGATTTACACGTCTAATTGAGATTACTGCACAAAAAATTCTCATAGAAAAATAAAAGAAAGTTATTAGTCAATTTCTACATAATTTTCAGCTATTATTAGAAGCAAACACACATAGCAGACACTGTTTTTGAACAGAACCTCAACTTTCTCCAAAAAAGAGAATGCAAGCTTACCTGCACTAGAAATACATCAGGAGCAGCTATTTTAAAACAAAGAAACCATAGAAGCACCAAGAACTGAATCAGTGGCTTGAGCAAAAGCACAAAAGGTTTAAATATCCAGGGTAGACCTTGCAGAAATTTAGGCCACTGCTTCTGCACATCAAAATCAGAGAAAAACTTTAATCTCAACAATAATTATCTATAAAATACAGCCTGGTGGTATTAAATATCCTTATTCTGATAGAAAAGTCCAAAGAAAGTACCATTTTGTATATATTAATAGATTGATGCTCCAAAATAGTAGAATAAGGTTCAGAACCTGTTCAATTCACATAAAAAAAAGCATGGTTAGACATCCTCATACAATTATAAAACCCATGAGCGAAATAATCTGTCCCAGCAGTTTTCCAAAATGGTATCATATTTGAATGGTATCACATTTGGGTTTTAATCACATTTATTGATTGGAAGGTAATATAAGAATTGCTAGACTAGACTACAATCGCTGGGATCAGATCTTTCTTTCTTTTTTCGAAAGAAATATAAATGAAATTATGAAGTCTTGAGAGGATAAGAAAAGCTCTCAAAGAAAAGAAACATTAAAACTCAGGCTAAACTGCAAAACATCCATCTGAATGAAGCATAAAAAGCGTATATCCTCAAATTACTAAGTTGAAGATCACAGAGACGTCAAAAGTTAAATTCTATCCTGCATAATAATACATTTTGGTATGTATCTTAAAAAGCTTCCATTTGTTTTCCCAACCAAATTACTAAGGGAGGTAAATGGTATTATCATAGTTTTATATAACCAAAGTTAAATTTCATATGAAAAAAAAAAAAAAAGTTACTATGGGATATTTGAAAGATCTCTGTGTTACTTTGTTACCTTCAGTGAACAGGTGATTAGCCTGTTACCTTCAGTGAACAGGTTCTCTCAACAAATCACAGATTCTGATTTTCTTTCTTTTTCCGCCTTCATACAATTACAGTGTATGAAACTAAGTAGAAGAAATAATTTTTACTCCTGGATTGGATTGCTTATTGAACTCAAGCCTATCATATCAAAGATCTCTTAAACATTTAAAATTAAAAAAGTTAACATGATGAGAACAATTTGGTTTGAGGTATAATCCTGGTCCCAGATAAATCCAAAAAGTGAGGAAAGTTGCAAGATATTTCTGGAAGATTCTTTTATTCTTTTTAAGAGAAATATTTACTTTCTTAATAAAAAGCACACATTACAGAAAAAAAATTAGAGAGGATATTTCTTAAAAAAGCATACACTCAAACCAAGAGTAAATAAATCTCATACTGAATTCTTTGTTCTTCTAGGTTACAAGTTATAGGCATCAATAGCAAAAAAAATGGTCTCTGTATTTTATATATATTTTTTCCTATAATGATTGATACATCACTTGCATTGACAAAAGTTTTCATTTGCTTCAAAGCATTGATTTTGAACCAAACTAGTGCATATCCCTAGTAAGTCTCAATTATAACATAATAACAAAATCCTAACAAAAAATGTATCCATTATGTAAAAAGCATACCTCCATAACCAACAATGTCCACCTGTAAAGATGCCTGCAAATTGAAAGATGGTAGATGAACCACACATGAGCAAATGACAATGCCATATTTAGAATTTAAAGGGAACAATGATTGAGGTAAATGTACAAACGGCTTCACAAAATAACTACAGTTAGACCCATTATTTTGCCATTAAGTCAGAAAGATTGACTATTTCCGCTTGCTCCACATCAACAATTATTACCAAATATTGTTGCAGACCATTAAATGCGTCCTAGTTCTTTTTGGTTCAAGCACTACATTCATATACTTTAATCCATAATTTGTAAATCAAAATAACGTTTCTTTGCCCAACCCAGAATAGAAACATACACAAATAATCACAACTAACACTTTTCTCAATTAAAAAGGACCATAATACTAGTAAATAACATCAAAAAGCACGAATTTTCTAGTATCACATATTCCCAACAATATTAAAGTTGCTGTTAGTCGTCGTCTGCCATCAAACTCAGCGAAGACGAATTTTGAACCCACATCTTTGTTTTTAGGATTTTTAAAATCTGAAATTGTCAATAGATTTAGTAATTTTGATTAAATTATTGTGAATTAACAAAGGAAATAGGTGCATACTTTCTGCGAAGAGAAAGCTGACTGGTTAATGCAAGAACTCAGAGCTGGTTCTTTACTCTGTTCTAAATAAAAACAGGACATGAAGAAAGAAGCCATCGAGTATATCCATGGAAATGTACAGATGGCAGAGACAACCTCCACCACCACCCAACCCCTAATCATTGTCATTGCCGTAGACAAAGATCAATAAGCTATACGAAAACAGCAATCGAAAAGAGCAGGATAAGGGGGTCTCCGACTATTGGAAATCTCTCCATTCCCTTCTCCATAAATGGTAAATCTACTTCCAAACTTGGACATACAAACACTCTCTAATTCTAGTAAATCATTTTCTTTTGCAAAACAGGATATTCAATAACTTGAAAGTATTTATACACGTAGAATTCGATTGAAATTGTTTCTTTTTCCATACACGTTTGTAAAAGGATTCCCCAAATTGCAAAACGGTCAAGAAACCCATCAAAATCTCAGCTTATAATCAAATTTGAAAAATTCCTCATTGAAGAAATCCAGCCCCACAGCATCAAGGTAGTGCAATAAACAAAAATTGGAAAAGAAAAGACATTTGATCCAGACAGATACACACAGCAAGTGCTTGAATGGATGATTTTCGAATAAAAAGCAGCACGAAGAATCGGAATACCTGACGAGCAAGAGAGAGAGCATGAAACTGCATACGAGGGCTACGGCCAATGTCTCCCAAAACGACGACGCAAGCCCTCCTTCTCTTCCCTTTCTTCTCTCCTTCTCTACCGAATCGCCGCCCTACCAACAATAAAATTTCAGCCATTTTCGATTCGATCAAACTTCGATAACTGAAAGAGAAAATAGAGAGAGAGAGAGAGAGAGAGAGAGAGAGAGAGAGATTACCCGCCATCTCAGTCTCAGAGTTCTCAGTTGGAAGACGTAGTATTCGTTGGAACGAAAATCTAGTGAACGCCAACTGGACTGCTGGTCTTCACAGACTTCACACCCGCTGACTATTAGGAAAAAAAAAATTATTATTATTTTATTTCTGTTAAAATTTCAATTAAATACAAGTAAGTAAATTAGACCGTTAGAAATGTCAAATAAATAAATAATATGGTTTTATACTATATTATTGATAATCATAAATTTTTATTGTTTAGTTTAATAATACAATGTTAATAGAAAAATTATAACTTTTCCTATGTTTTTTTAATACAAAATGTTATGGGAAACTAAAACATTTTTCCTTTTTGGGTGAATAAAAACTAAAACAGTTTTGTTATTGAAGGATTTGGGAGCGTTGTGTCTAAAACAAGTCGCCATATGTTCCCACAGGGGAAATGCATGTTATGAATTTGCGAAAGATTAATTGTAATTTGATATTTAACTTTTATAGCTTAATGACTATCTTCTTTATTAAACTATATTAATTTTTAATTAAAATATATTAAAATACAAAATATTAATATTTTTTATTTTTTTTTTAAAAAAAGGTTTGTGCATCTTGTATTAAATTTCAAAATTAAAAAGTGCTTATTTTTAGAATTAGTTTTAAAATTTTAAACTTTAGCATTTTTTAATTCAAAATTTGATATGAGACACCTATTAAGCTTTGTTAGTTAAAAGTTAAAAAATATTTAAATTATAATAAATTAAAAAATCAAAATTGTTGAGTTGATAAGTTAAAAAGTAAAACTTTAAAGGTCAAGAATATCAACATACAATTAATCTAGTGGTCAATTTGGTATGTGTAGGATTTGACAGGCTAATTAAATCAAATTTAATTAAACGAAATTAATTATTATGGAGAATATAATAATTAAAGAGTTATAAATGCATTTTAGATCAAATAATTTTTAAATAAAATTTTTAACTAAAACACATTAATAATATTTGATTACTCAAAATAAATTCTAACAAAAATAAACTAAATAATCTATGATATATTTGTGTGTTGATGCGCAAAGTCCTTTTTAAAATTTGGTGAAGCCTCTATTTATATAAAAGAACGTAGTTCACCAATTTTTTTGCGCTTTCAACGTGGGACTAATGCCAAATTTATTTTCCAAAGCAAACGTTTATACTTTGTCATTTTCAATGCATTTTCATCTCCAAACAATGTGGGACAAAGCTATTCTAAAATAATATCTAAATAAGTTAAATATTAATTTTAAAAAATTAATATATGGTCCAAACGACAGCATTCATTCTTAATGGGAAATTCCATTTTGGATAATTTTCGTAGTGGACCTGTATCACTCAGCTTTGGTTTTGAAGAATGCAATTTGAGATTTGCATATTACCATAGGCTAAGGGATCCAAGATCTTTTCTGTAATTTGCTTAAGAAATTATGCTTATGTGTAGCTAGCCTTGCTACATGATCAACATAGAAGTCATTCAAACATTAGAACATACATATACATATACATATAAAGAATTGTTACCGTAGAACGACAGTATATTGCAGCCTTCTAGTGCACATAATCGTGGAACCAAATCAAGTATATAAAAAATCAAGCAAAATCGAAAAAAATCAACCATGCACTACTCTCTTATCAAAATATAATCCAACCAAAGAAATTCACAAATTTCTTCTTTCATCCTCTCTGCCTATCCAACATCAAATGGATCATATTATAGTTTTTATAAATTAGAGAATCTTTTCTGATATAAGGTTCTTTAGAATTCTGCAGTCTACAAAATTTTTCCACACATACTCAACATCACCTTTGGAATCAGAAGCTCATTATACTCTTATGTCCCTCTAATTTCCCACTTAACAAAAATTGCATCAATACTGTTTTTTAAGCCAAGTTAACTTTCAGAACACCATCCACAGAATGAAAATAATATTCATCTCAGAAAAAAGAAAAAAGAAAAAAAAAAAAAAAAGACGCCTAATTGCTCTATGCCAACTCAAGAAAAGGAGATAAGCTTAAGGTAAAACAATGGTACTATACCTTCAGGGTGAGCCATTTTCTGTATGGCTTTAATGGGGCAATCATAATTGGCATTGATATTTTGAAGCCCCGTACAGTAGTGGTCAAGTCTATTTCGCTTACATCAATAAGAATGCGGGGTCGGAACCTATATTGGGAGGATAACATGTTCGGATTCAGACCTTTTCAACACTGAAAGAAATGGTAGACTTTATATAATACTAGGCAAGGAATAGAGTAACAAAGTTGGATGCTTGCAGATTTGCTTTGTGCTTTATTACTCTTTGGGTTATATAATTGCTAGGCTAAGTTAGTCTGCTTTTTGCAGGGGTTCCGATTATACCTATTATAATTGTCTCTAATGAAACTTAGTTCTAGTTTCTTATTCTTTTTTTTGGAAGGGTTCAAATTCACAAATACATATAAATATATATTCATATACTTGTTGTAATTGTTTGATTCGGGCTGTGGCCATCCATTTGATAAAAGATAATGACAAAAACAATCCCTGAACTTATGAAAATGTGACAGAATAAATGTATAGGAATAAAAATTCAAGACAGTGATAAAGTAGGAAAAAAAAAATAAGGTAGATGAATACAATACTTTGTTAGATAACTTTGATTAGATTCAGACCTCGAACATGTCCCACTTCACAATACAAGACAAGGTTTAAGGGCACAATATCTCAAAATTTTCTAGTTTCTTCCTCTGTATAACTTGCAAGATGCAATCACTGACATTCAAAATAATATTTAATCATTTCCTAAAGCCAGTTACAAATCTGGGAATCCCAGCAAAATCAGGAACTATGTTCACATTGCGAAAGCTGTTTCCAGCTTCAGTTTCCATGTACTCAACCAGAAACTTGCATTGTTGTTCACCGTTTGTCTGCAACAATATAGAAGTGAAACAGAGAAGAAATTAGAAAGTAAGCCATGACAAGCTAGTCTGGAATAACAATCCATTCCACATCATTGAACAAATAAAATACCTAGCTATTGCATATTTCTAAACATCAAACACTTTTCATGTATGCCTTTACTCCAACCTGACTTTCTATCTAGATCTCCAAGAATCAGAATTAGGTGAATCCTATAAGAACGAATGCAAGCAAGTTTTAAGCCTTGTGTTCTAAATTAGAAAGTTAATGATTTGTTGGGAATGTACAATGGTCATGTGCAGTTGACTGCAAGGTTCACTAGAGCAGTGTGATTGTTGCATTCCTTTATTTTTTAGAATCCTATAAAGGTGAAGGGTAAAGAAGAGATCAGGTAGAGTGCACTTTGAAAAAAGAATGATCTTTTAATGTTAAATTATTTTATTGGTCATTAATTGGAAGATCATTTGAAAAGCTAAAGTACCAATGACAGGAATTATATGTACTTGAGAGAAGAATAGTCTTAGATGTGTAAAAGCAATGGTGAAATAATCAATCAACTTATACTTCTTCATATGGCAGCTATTTAAGTATGCCTTTTTATGCTTTCTCTTTCAGAATGGTATCAGTAATGCCTTAAATGGTCACTGAGCGTCTAGTTTATTGGAAGGGCAGCTTTTCAGAAATAACGATGTTTCTTGGAGAACATTGCCATTGGGGATTATACGGTTCATGTGCAGAGAAAGATCTGCAAGAATATTTAAAGAAGCAGAGCTTCCTATCATAAAGTTGGAGTTTGCTCACATCTTAACTATGCCATAATATAGTCTTCAAATTGTTGTCAAGTTTCTTTGTATGTAAATGTTTGATTGTTTAAATTCTGAGTCTTTCTTTCAATATTTTCCTTTCTATATGAAGGGTATTCCACTTGTATACTCCCTATGCACTCGAACTATGCCCTAGAGCAATATTATTTTTTGACTTAAAATATTTATCAATATACATTAATAATCTTATACAAACACTTGCTCTACAAGAAGTTCTTCCTTTCTTTCAAAATAAAGCATTTATATGTCGATATGTACCTTCCCATATTCATCATATTCTCTCACTTATTTCTTAGGAGTTAGTCTTCTAATTGCATACAATCATTCATGTTCATTCATAAACCATTTCTGTGTAAACTGCAACTTCAGCTAATTGCATATATTAACTTTTTTTCCTTTTCTTTTTTTGATGCTTTACTGACTTAACTTTAGAGAAATAAAATAAATTCAAACTCACAGAAAACATAGAATGGGTACCTCAAAAGCAAAGAATCCACCAGAATGCAACATAGAAGCAGCTCCTTTACAAAGATGTAAAAGACCATTCATGCCAGTAACGCCACCATCCAAAGCCAATCTTGGTTCATGTCTGCCAACTTCAGCTTGTAGCCCAGAAATATGGTCACTCGGAATATATGGTGGATTGCTTACAATACCTGCAAGTTTTCCTTCCACATCCTTCAAAGGTTCAAACCAAGATCCTTGCCTTAACTCAATTACATCCTGTTTGGCACATAAAAAAATGGAGGTTGAACAATACAACTAACCGATCAGAACAACACAACTAACCGGTCAAAGATCATTGAAAATTAAGAATGAATAGGGGAAATAAAAGATATCCAATAGGTAAATAACAGTGTGACCCCAATCAGATAAAGTCTAAGGAAAGAGCTAGCTAACAAATAGAGAAAAGAAAAAAAAAAAACAGCAAGAAACTTTAATTTATTTTCTTTTATTTTCTGTTCTAGCACTAACCTGTAGACCATATCTCTGCACATTAAAAGCTGCCACCTCAACAGCCATAGGGCTTAAATCTGTGGCAATGACTCTCCCGCTGCTCCTCAGAGTCATACCAATCCCAATAGCAATTGCACCAGTTCCAGTCCCCAAATCTGCCCATAATCCCTCTTTCAATCCTTGGTTATCTGAAACCAAATCAACCACCAAATCAACAATCTTTTCAGTCTCAGGCCTTGGAATCAAAACCCCTTCTTCTATACACAAAACCAAGTTCCTCCAATGCTCACATCCAACAATATACTGAAATGGCCTCCTTTCTTCTATCCTTTGCTTCCATAGCTTATAAAGCTCTTTCAAGCCCACCCTCAAGTGTATAATTCTCTCTGGCTCTTTGTTACGAAGATGTTCAGAAATTGACCCATCTTCAGTTACATCCTCTGTGAGCCATTTGAGCTCTCTGCACAAAAGGGTGGTGTCTGGACCGTTGTCCAAGTCCACAAACGATGACCCAACAGATAAAGCAAGAGTCTTGGCCCAATTCTGCCATTTTTGGAGGTCGGAGAAGGTGGCTGTGTGTGTGGCTGGTCTGAGAAAGATTGGGGTTTGAGGTTTTTGAGAAAAGGGTGGTGGAAATGTTGAAGAAGAGCAAATGGTTCGGTGGAGATATTGAGAAAGAGTGGGCCTAAGGAAGAGATAGCACTTTGGAACGCCATGGCCAATTGTGAAGCTGAGCTTCATGGAATGGCAAATAAAATGGTACAAGTTGCAGCTTCTGTTTTCTTTGAGATTGGAAAATAATTTTCTAATTTTTTTGGATTGAAGAAAAAATAAAACTGTTAACTAATTAGAAAATAGATTTGTTTTTTATTATTATTTTATTTTTGGTTGTATCTTTTTTCAATTACATTAACGGATGTTTATTTTAAAAAAAAAAATTACATTAAGGGATGCTTTAAATTTTATACAAATAATTTACTGGTTTGTTAGGGAATTACTCTTTAGGAAAGAAAAAATAGGGTTATTTATAATAGCTATAATATGTCTCTGTCTTTTCTAATAATTTTTTTGCTAAGAAATTATCTGATTAATTTCCTTTTTGAAATGTCTAATTGTTTTATTAGATTTTAAAATTTTACACTCACATTCTTGGTCACTTAAATAATAAATTAACAGTGTTCATGAAAAAAAAAGAAAGAAAGTAATTATCATAAAATCTTTCAAAAACCAAAAATGTCATATATATATATATGCCCACAGATGTTGAAATTTATTAAAATCCCTTGACGTCCACATAATTTTAACTTTTAAGTGAATGTATGATGTTTTGTATAATTTTGTTTGATTAAAAGTGTTAACATAAATTTCATTATTTAAATAAAATATATACAATTTAATTTGTTATTTTAAATTTTTTTTTTAAACTGAGTTAAAAAAATTTAAAATATAAGTGGAGTTACTGAAATTTACAAATTGAAAACTCTTTAATAATTTTATTAGATTTATAAAATTTATAGTTAGAATTAAATGATTTATTGGATTTGTTTATTAATACATTTAATTTTTTTTAGTTTTTAATTTTTATTTATGATTTTTAGTTTATGGCTGATGGTTTATAGTTTTTGTTTATTATTTTTTATTTATAGCTTATGGTTTATAGTTTTTGTTTATGATTTTTGGTTTATATTTTTGCTAAAAAAAAAAAAAATGAAAAACAACAACTATTTTTGATTTTTTATTGAAAAATAAAATATTTTTGGTAACCATTTTTTATTTTGTTTTTTATTTTACAAATAAATTTATATTCAATTAATGTCAAACATCGAATTTTGGCCATTTAAAAAATTTGAATCTGAATGATCCAGTATCCTGGCCATGACATGATGGTTTATAGTCTTGGCCCTTACCGGGAAGTCCTAATTTCCTATCACGATTGGACGGTCCCGTGTTCCGACCCTGATTGACTGAGTGGTCCCAAGTTTCGATTCCAACCAAGCTATCGTGAGTTTCAGCCCCTACTGGGCGGTCTAGAGCTTTAGCCCCAATCGAGCGACTCTGGTTTCTAACCCGGATCAGGCGATCTTTAGCTTTGGCCTCGACTGAGTAATCCTAGACTCCGGCCATGACCGGTGGTCCCATATTCTAGTTTTGTTCCAGCAATTTGTAATCTCGGCCATATTTGAATAATATCAGTATAGACGGTTTCAGATTTAAGTCATATTTGAGTTATTTTGTATTCTACCATTATCAAAAGAAAAAAAAATAATAAAAATAATAATGACTTTTTAACTACTTTTCTTTAGAAAAAATAAAAATAATTTTTGTTTTTTAAAAAATAAAATTATTTATCAAATCTATTTTTATTGTTATTTTAAAATAAATAAAATTAATTATCAAACCTATTTTTATTTTTAATTTTTCAAAAATTCAAAAAAAATAAAAAAATGAATGGGATATTTATTTATTTTTGGGATTAAATGACCTGAGAAACCTCTTCCGATTTTAGGAAATATAAACTCCACTAACCTCCTCAGGTCTCCAACATCGGCGATAAACCAAAGACAGCCCCTTTTTCTTCTCTCCGCAATATCAATTCCATAGAAAATGGTAACACGAGCTCTTGTTTTTCACTGTCTTTAATGGGTTTCTTTTTTTTTTTTTTCTTTAAAATTTATTGTTTTTGCGGATTCTCTCTCAACTTCTCGTTTTCATACCTGAAACTCTTAGGGTTTTATCAACAACCCATTTGGGTAATTTATAAATTTGGTTTTTCTTTTTTTGGTGTTCTCGTAGTTGTTCTTCTCGTACTTCAAGGAGTTGGTTGGCAGAGAAGTGACGGTGGAGCTCAAGAACGATCTTGCAATCAGAGGGACTCTTCACTCGGTCGATCAATATCTCAACATCAAGCTTGAGAACACTAGGGTTGTAGACCAGGATAAATACCCTCACATGGTATGGTTTATTTTTTGACTTCCTACTTTTCTTTATGCATGTATTGTGTTTGTTTAAATTACTGCTCAAAAGTTCAAAACAAGTTCTTTTAATTTTTTTTTTGGGTGAATTGCGTGATGTTTGTGTTGATGGGTTAGTATAATTGCACCTGCCATTATCATGTACTTGATTTCTAAGTACTAAACTTATGTGTTTTTGGTGTTTGTTTAAATTAATGATAAGTGATAACAAAAATGAAAGGAAAAAAAAAAATACGGTTTGGTATGTTGCTGGCATTTGAGTTTATGGGTAGTGTAGTTCTACCTATATATGGCGTTTGGAGTTTTATGAGATTGAGTCTAACCCCAATATCATAGCCATGCCCAGCTTCTTTCGGTTCTCTTTGAGGGGAGCTAATTGTTAAAAAGGGTTCCTTTTTCTTTGTTTGTTAGTAAGAAGACTTTGGTTGCTTCAAATTTATGGTGAAAGTAAATGCATCTTTTTTATTTTCATCCAAAATATTAGAGTACTCTGCATGTGTGTGCGGTTGTTTGTTAGTAAGAAGACTTTGGTTGCTTCAAATTTATGGTTGAAAGTATGGAATGCATCTTTTTTATTTCATCCAAAATATTAGAGTACTTTGCATGTGTGTGCGATTCTTCTTCTCGACATAGTCAAAGTGCCCAATTTTTGATCTTCATGCAGTCTGTAATTGATGAATATACATATGGGCGAGCAAATTACACAAACATATCCACTTAAAATGGAAAAGAAAGCCCCTTTACTGACAAATCAGTGAGTGGTTTATTTCTTGACAATTATGCATTCAACTGGGTGTTTTGTCCTTGTGCATGCGGTCATATAAAGTTTTAATTGTAGATGAGTCATGCTTTATCTAAGTCTTGTGCTACCATGTCTATGTTATGATGAACAGTGAGTGTTTTCTTCCCATCCTTTGGAAAGTAAATAAGGTATTAAAGGCATGTTGGACCAAAGGCACAGCATACGGGTGCAAGTGTCCCAAGGATCTACTTCTGTTTAGAACCTTGGTTTGATTTTGTTTTGTTCTTCAGGCTGATTATTTTGGATAACTTATACTTTTTTTTTTTGGGGATCGTTTGTTCATGGGTTGTTTTTACAAACTCTATATTAGAGCTTGCATTCAATGTTTTGCATCTAGATTTTATACAATCATTCCAGAAAGCTGTTGGCATTATGTTACTGTGGTTATTTGTTTGCTTCTTTTGGGTTTTGTTGTTCACCGGTTTTATCTACGAGTTGTGTATGCCACCTAATGGGCTATAAGTAGAGCCTATATATAATTTGAATATTTTCAATTGGATATATGATATAATGTTACCTTTCCAAATTTAACAAGTTGTGTTCTAATGTCTTTTTTATTTTGAGATTTTCAGATGTCGGTGAGGAACTGTTTCATTAGAGGATCAGTTGTGAGATATGTTCAACTACCCCCAGAAGGAGTAGATGTTGAGCTGCTGCATGATGCCACCAGAAGGGAAGCTCGGGGTGGCTAAAGTTTAACTTGAATTGGATGCCATTCAACTTCTTTTTTTGGATTAGAAGGCCTCTGGGGCTAACTTTTTTAATCTCAATCCTTTCTTTCTAGAAGTACTTATTGCTCTATTCAGTTAGACCCTATTATAAATATATGACACCTGCCATCACTATGTAAGATTGTTTGTATCTTTACATATAATTCTTGTCTAACTGCTGTTATCTTTATGAAGAAGAATCCCAAATTCCTGGTATATAATTGGTTATTTTCAGTTCCACTGTTTTCAATTTTATTTTTTGTATATTTGGTTATGGACATTGAGTTATTTTTAGAACTTTGACCTGAATTTGCAAGTGAGCCACCAAACTATATTCATCTTTCCCACTCAGGATGGCTTGGAATGTTTTAAGGAAGGAAAAGAAGCAAAATTAGGACTCGACAGACAATCAGTTTAACAGCAGCTGATTTACAAAATATTCCAAATGGTAAGGAAAACAAATAACTTTAACTTGGAAGTATATAGGTTCTCCTCTTTTTATTGATAGAATTTGAATGCAACATACTTATTCTCCCAGGAAATTGTGTAACTAGAAGTTGTAGGGAGCTCCATGAGAGAGTAACCAAAACAGGTTTGAGGGAAAATAACCTTAAAAAAAAAAAAAAAAAAGCAATAGAACTCTTGTAGATAACTTTCCTGTAGAAAAAACCAACTCATTTGCTGGGAAGCATATGCTTTTGCATCTCAAATATGTCATAAACTTTTTCCCCATCAGGAAGAGTTTTAGAAACAGACTCCTCATTCAGAACCTTTTAGCCTATGCTAGAAGCTTTGGGCACTCTGCCTCAATGCTAAATTTGCCATAAGTTTCATAGAGATGAAACCAGCTATAAAATGTGATGAGAGAGATGTCTGCAAACCCGAAGGTGTCTCTCCCAAAATATAGCTTATCTCCAAGTTCTCCTTCCAACAACTTCAAGGAATCGAGAAAATCTTTCTTGGCTACCTCTTGTTCTTCTGCTTCAATAGTAAACAGTTTCATTGCTGCTACATATACCTGCATTTAAGGCCAACCCAATGATCAAAATAATAGTTCCAATATTGTGATCTTATTAAAGGCTATTGAAAAAAAATTAAGAAAAGGTATGTTTCATACGGATTCCCTTGGATTAAACCTGAAAAATTATAATCCGCACTTCTAGAAGGGTGTTATAGATAATAATAATAATTTGAATTGTATGAATGAAACAATATGAGAAAAATAGGTCAAACCAACTAATCATAATCGTAAAATTGTATTTAGATCAAACTTTTATATCTTCCAAAATGAAAGATAGCAAGTATGAGGAAAACTGACCTTCTTGTTAACAAACCTGGCTTGGGCTCTCTGATAAGGATGAGAGGGCATTAATGGAGGAGCTGTATCCTTCCAAACCTTATCAAAGTACTGTACAATAATCAAGGACTCGCAGATGGGTTTGACATTGTGAATGAGAACCGGAATCTTCTTGTGAACCGGGTTCATCTGGAGAAGCAGTGAGCTCTTATTCCACAGCAATTCCTCTATTCTCTGTAATCATACTTGATTTCCTTCTCAGCCAGTGCTATTCTGGCTCTCATTCCAAACATGCTTGGCCAGAAGTCCAACAGAACCACCTTCTTCTCCGCCATTGAAACAGACTCTCATGTGCTGTAGATACCACACAGTATACATATACATGTATAGAAGTTGACATTATGAGAGGATATTCAAGAAAGGGGTAGTATTACTATTATTATTATTTTTTTTAAAATTTAATGTGGCAGAAGCTTTAACGTATTAATGCAATATGGAAGGTTTATGTAGGTTCATGCATTTAAATCTAAAAAAAATTTAAATCTAATTTTTTTTTATACATATCTAAATGTTTTGTAAGATATAGTGACTTGACAAGATGAATAATAAATAATTCAAAATTAAAAATCTAGTTTGAAGCTCTAGACATTTACCACATCATCTTATTGTAATTCTTATTATAAATTCAAAGATAGCTCGCATGAGATCAATATATAATTTTTTTATTTATATCAAATGGATCTAATAGTTTTACCATTTAATATTTTTTTATCAGCTTTTAAATCAATAACTGAAATTTTAAAAATTCATTAATAATTTTCTGGATCATATAAAGTTTACTTTGTCTAAATATAATTTTAATTTATTATTAACAATATATTAATTTCTAATTAATTTTTAAATCCCACTAATAAAGTTATCCAAAAAAAAAATCAATACTAAAACTATCAAATCAATGTGTCAATATTGTTTTTGTCACGTATGAGCTTCAACTTGCTTCATGATACGGTGAAAGATTTTCTTGACCAAAAGTTTTTGTCGATGGATGTCAAGATTTTCTGCTGTCATATTGATTTTTAAAATAATGGACTTAAATATTTTATTATTTGTAGCCCATTAGAATTATTTTACTTTATCCTACTTGTGGTACGTGTAGGGATTCAAACCATTAACTAGCAACATTGCTTCTTCTTCTTCTTTTTTTTCTCTAAAAAAAAAAAATTGGCTTTGACCATTATACTCCAAAATAAAATACAATAAAAAAAGCGGGTATGGATATAAAAATAAAAAGAGGGTATGTATACAAAATAAGGGAAATTAATAGTAACATTATGTAAGTACTTCAATACTTTGCAAATTTTTATAGATATGTCTTTCTACTCTTAAGAATTATAGATCATTTCCAAATATATATGTATATATATATATATATTTAATTATAGTATTATCCCTTCCATCAACCAAGTTGAGAAAATTTTACATACATACATATTTTTAAAATGCTAATTAAATATCTATTCCTTTCTATTTTTTGTCAAAATTTTCTTATTAAATATGAAGTCTACATGTTTTTCATGAATATTAATAGTTCACTTGAGACGTTAAAACAAAAGGAGAAAGAAAAAGATGGATGTAATAAGAAAAGAAAATAGAATTGAAACTCTAGGTAAAATTGGAAAGAACCACCAAGTGGTATAATACTTAATTCAAGTTATGATATGGAGATTTTTCGCATGCTTAATTTTAGAGTAATATTTGTTAAAAAAAGAAAAAAAAAAAAACCTAACGCAAATGAATAAATATACAAGTAAAATTATATATTAAAAATATTTTATTTCAAAAATACACTTTTAGAAAATATTTGGGCCTAATCGGGCTAGATAGTAGACCTTGAAATTTGAAGCCTTGTTCAAACTTTTTGAAGCAAGCCCAACTGATTGTATGAGAAGCCCAAAGAGGAAAACCTCAGGGTTTTTTTACGGATAGCTCATTCTCAATCCATCTGAAGAAAAAAGTCTCTTTCTTACAGAAAAATTTAAATTTTACCTATTTTACCTTTTCCGTGCATCAACCATTTCCTATTTTACCCCCATTTAATCAATTTAAATTTATAACCTCTTTGAAAAGGAAAAACAATAATGATAGACTTATCAAAATTTTAAACTAAATTTGTTTACTAATATAATATGACATGATTTATTGGTTCACTTTTCATAAATCTAAGGTATAGTATTTTGTCAATCACTAAAATCATGCTACATCATTTTAGTAAGTAAATTTAGTTTACAAATTTAGTAAGTCTAACATTGCCCAAAAGAAAAACAAAAAACATTTCCCTCACAAATTGAAACATAGATGTAAATTTAGCCTTTAACTGGCAATAGAAATTTGAAAAGTAATGAACAAATTTTTGATTGATTCCTTAATTAAAGGGATATAACCTTCAACAGAAACCATAAAGTGTTATTTATTGTTGCTTTATATTCTTGAAAGTCTAAAAAGTTACACACCATAGTTTTTAGCAGACAGACCAAACTGTCTTAACTAGAAACATTTCAAACAAAAGCTCCATCTCAGAAGAGCTCAGAAGCAAACACAAATCCATAGACCAAGGACTAGATTCATAACACATAAAAACCAGCTATCTAAATTCAGTTTCATGAAGTTCCTCAATCATCAAGACCATAAAATTTCCTTAAGATCATAACAAAGTCAAGAACTTTATGTCCATCAGGAAGAGTTTTGGAGACACTCTCCTTCTGCAGACATCTCTTAGCCCATGCTATAAGCTTAGGGCATTCTGCATCGACCCTGAAGTTTCCCAAAGTCTCATAGGCATAAAACCAGCTATAGAATGGGATCAGAGCTATGTCAACAAAGCTAAATGTCTCACCCCCAAAGTATTGCTTCTCTCCAAGTTCTCCTTCCAGCTCCTTCAAAATATCAAAGAATTCTTTGTTGGCATTTTCTTCTCCTTTTGTCTTCCACACTTTATTTCCGGCACTGTATATCTGCATTTTTATAGAGGGGTTGCAACAAAACAATTAGACTAATTAAAAACCAAGCAGTTGCAATACTATTATGCAAGATTAATGTACTGGTTCAGACTATCTCAGATTCTTCACTGTTATACCCCTTTTCTTGTTTTGATCTCTTGGAGAATATGGATGCTTAATGAAGTGAAAGCATGAAAAGTTTTCTAGGAGATGAATCAGGACTCTGAAGATGAATGTGAAGTAGCTAGCACTCTTGTTATCTAAACATTTTCAAACCAGCATATAAGATTGCAAAGTAGTATATGTGAAATAAATTTCATACAAGCAGAATTCATACATGAACAAGAGTTTTAGTTTTAATTAGGCAATTTTACATTCTGATGAGAGAGAGACAGAGAGAATATTTTACAACCATTAAGAATAAAAAATATCACATCTGCTTTATATATAAACCATAATGAAGAGACTAACAGAGACAATCAAACAAACAGCTTGGAAGCATAACAAAAAACTCTGTAAAAATCTCCTTTAGTTGCATAGAGATTTTATTTATCAACTTCAGCTGAATCTGAAATCAATGAGAAAAAAAATATCAAAACCTTCTTGTCAATGAAATCAGCCCAGAATCTAGCATGGGCTCGCTGGTAAGGATCAGAGGGCATCAATGGAGGTCCAATATTCTTCCAAACCTCATCGATATACTCGACAATGATGAGGGATTCACAAATGGTTTTCCCATCGTGGATGAGAACGGGGACTTTCTTGTGGATCGGATTCATCTGCAGAAGCAGTGGGCTTTTCTTGTGTGGCAGATCTTCTTCTCTGTACTCGTAGTCGATTCCCTTCTCAGCCAAAGCTATTCTGACCCTCATGCCGTACATGCTTGCCCAGAGATCCAACAGAACCACCCCATCCGCCATTGATGAACACCTTGATGTTTGCAGAGATCTCAAACCGATAATACTGAAGCAAAATGAAGAATACCAATGATTCAGAAAGTCAATGCGATCGGATTTCTTGAATACCAAAACTTAATAAATAAATGAATATTCTATACCATGATTCGTGAATGCCAAGATACCATCCTTGCCGTCACATTTTTACTAGCTTTCTTCTTCTTTTTTTATTATTATTTTTTTTGCAGAGAGAGTTTGATTTTTTTTATTATTAAAAGGAGAAGGAGACATTGTGTAGCAAAAGGAGAATTTGGGTACAAAATTCTTTAGCCTAACAACATTAGCCGCATCATAATTTTAGAAAATTTCAGATTTGATAAGCATCATTTGAGTCTACGATGCTTATCAGGGAGGAGTAGCTCATTAAGTACACACCCTCTCATTTTCAGATGCAAGGATGGAGTAGCTCATTAAGCCCCCTTGGAGGTTGTAGGTTGCTGGAGCAGAAGAGAGAGTCCAATTCTGATCCTTCCCTAAAATCCATGTACTTCCATCTCTAATGTATTTTGTGGTTTTGGAAAATAAATAACTATAGATTTATGTGTAATGCTAGTAATATCCAAAACTCTATCTGAATGTTTACTAAGATGATATGACAACATGTGCAGGTTTTTATTTAATTGGTTGAAATATTAATATAATTTAAATATAGATAAGTAAGTATTTTAAAATATAAGTATAATTAAATATAAAATAATAACGCTTCCACTTGGTTTAGATTTGAGTACTTCTAACATTATTCTAAATTTAAACCTGCCAGTGAATGGGGAGAAAAACAATTTCACAAAAATTTTGCTAATTATTTTACTAAATATTTAACCGATTGTTAAAACATAAGTGTAACATGATAAGTATCTAGTGAGGCCGGCCTATGTATGATCCAAATATTCTTCTTTTATTCCTTTACATGATAAAGTTTTCCAACAATAATGATCAGTAGACAGATCGAACAGTCTAACTAGAACATCATCATAATGAATTCGAACAAAACCAAACACAAATCACATTGATTATTTACACTAGCAGTTCATCTTTTTATCAGGTCGAGCTAATAAAAAAGACTGAGTTTGTGACTTTGGTTTTGTTTTTTCTGAAGACTAAGCCGATTCCTAAACCACAGAGAAAACTCATAAAACCTTTTTCCCATCAGGAGTAGCTTTGGAAACACTCTCCTTTAGCATGCACCTCTTAGCCCAAGCAACAAGCTTTTGGGAACTCTGCCTCACTGCTTATAAACTTGCCAAAAGTTTCATACACATCAAACCAGCTATAAAATCCAATCACAGATATGTCTAAGAATCCAAAAGTTTCACCTCCAAAGTATATAGAGCTTATCTCCAAGTTTCAACTTAAAGAGTTAGGATAACTAGTTTGAATATTTAAAATTGTTAAANCAGCTCCAGCAAAAGAAAAACTTCCATCCAACGGAGCACCCACATTATTATTTACTATTTCATTTTAAGTGTCATGTAAATTTTTTTTTGGTGAAAAAGTGTTATGTAAATTTAATCATCTATATATAATAAAATATAATATCACATGATAATAAATTATAACATATGAATTCTATAGAATATTTATAAAATATCTATTTATAAATAAACTAGTGTACTATATGTCATATATAACAATTGTGTATTAGTTTTCGCTCTTTGATCACCCATATGGCAGAGCTCTATGGTTTCTCAAATCACATGGAGATCTGTCCAGATATAGTGGAGGAAAATTCTTATTTGGGCCACCAAAACCAGTTACAAACTAAAAAAATTGGGCATGGGGTTTTAGATATATCATATATATGGAGGGAACATGTGGGTTTAAGTTTCTCTTTTGGTGAATCATGTGGGTTTAAGTTGAATTAATTGAACTTAGAAATTTTTATATGGATGCCTACTTCAATAAGACATTAATTATTAATGCTCATCTAGCTATTTATTTCTATTACGTTACAATATTCATATCTATATTTCTCATTGTACTCTTCCCTTGATTAATGTCGTTATCGATCATTTTTACTTTCTTTTAGAAAATAACTTTTATTTTTTTCTTATTTGCCTTGAACCCTTTATTCTCCATTGTGTTTTACAATATTTCATTGATTTTTTTTTTCCTATTTTGTTTGTATTGGCTAGTATGAAACACCATCCCGTTAATAATATCAAACATTTTTAAGTTTTGGACTCCAATTTCAAATTTTTTAAAAGTTTTTAACAATATCAAATTCAACTCGAACACCTACAAATGTAATTTATTTTTTTATTTTAATAATATTGTTAAAATGTATATCATTGTGCTTAAATTATGTGTGTATTTTTTAAAATTTATTAAAATGAAAAAATGAAGAAAATAAAAAAAAAATCAGAAAAATAGAAGTTGAAAACAATAGTAACTAGTCCATCCTTTGCAAATGGAAGAAAAACTATGAAAATGCAAAGTATCAAACCGTGATTAACCCTATATACTTTTAATATTATTATGAGTTGCATATAATCTTATAGATTTATAAAATTTGAAGAAATGGAGGAAAAAATATATAATTATTTTTCTAATGGAAAATCCCTAGTAAAATTTGAATTGGAAATATGTGATGTACATGATAAATAAAATGAAAATTTAGCAAACCAACTTAGCAAACGTTACTTGGCACTAATTTAATATTGAAAACCGTTTGGTGAAATCCGACTATATATATATATATATAGCGTAAAATCCATTGGAAAATATTGAAGCATAATAGAACAACCTAGTGGTAAAACTATTATTTTCTGCAAAATAATCCATGAGTTTGAAGCATATATAGGTAGCTAGGCAGTGAGATCGATCAACCTTTTTATTAATGAAGACAATGGAGGATCTTCATTCCAAACCTCATCAATATACTCCACAATGTTGAGGGACTCACATATGGGTTTCCCATTGTGAATGAGAACCGGAATTTTGTTGTGANCCAAACCTCATCAATATACTCCACAATGTTGAGGGAGTCACGTATGGGTTTCCCCTTGTGATTGAGAACCGAAATTTTGTTGTGAACCGGGTTCATTTTTAGAAGTAATGAGCCTTTGTTTGCTAAGTTTTGCTCTTTGTATTCATATATAATTTCCTTTTCAATAGGGGTGTTTATTGGTTTAAAACCGATTTATTTTGAAAATAAACAATTCGATCTAATTAGTAATTGATTTTATATTTTTAATCTGATCCGATTCGATCTATACATCAAATCCAATCCAATCTAATTAGTAATTGGATTGGATCGGTTTGGTTAATCGGTTTAACTTTAATTTTTATTTAATTTTTTTAGACTTTTTAAAATTTAATTTTTGAGCTTTTATTACTTTAAATATTTGATATTTGAACTATTTTTTATACCAAAAATTTGTTGTGCTTAAACTTTATTTAAAAAAATTAATTTTTTTTTCAAAATCTAACACATAAATGATTAAAAAAATTACAAGACAAATTAACATATTAAACTAAAACAAAACAAAACAAAGTTACTAAACTAATTCAGTAATCAAATTCAAAATTTAAGTTAATATAACAAAGTCTAAATACTGGTAATATTAAACTTATTGTCATATGCTTTTGTAAAAAATAAAATAAAAAAAATAAAAGGCTTGATTTGGATTGGTTTTTAACATCAAAAATCGAACCGAACTGAATCAACTATCATTTTTAAAAATTCAAAACCGATCTAATCCAATTATATTAAAATAATTGATTCAAACAAATTAAATTGGATTAGATCGGTTAGTTTCATCTAGGTAAATTTTTTTGCACACGTATACTTCAAAGCCAGAAATATTCTCACTCTCATTCCGAACATGCTTGCCCAGAAATTCAACATTATAATCTCATCCCCATTCAAACCCAACAGCTTTTGCAGATCTCAAAATACTCCTACTACTTTCTCCACCATGGGGATAGATGATAACATACATAATTAATTAGTGCTGCTTTAATATATTTATATATACAAGAATATTATATAGATGTTAGTGCGCTTACAATATCAATTTTTGTTGGTGAATAAAAAATAAATTTGTCAGGAAAAAAAAAGAAAAAAAGAATGTGTGTAAAAAGTACAGGAAATTATTAATAAATAATATAAGGAAAAGATTAATTGTTAGTGGGGTAAGCGTGGGTTTTAGCTCAATTATTAGTCATCACATTTTACCTTTTTTTAAAAAAAATTAGTCATCACATTTATCAGGAGGGAGGTTCAAAGAAAAGCGTATAAATATGATTATAATTAATTGGATTTTGGTACTTTAATTTTTTAAAATTTTGTGATTTAGATTTTTAATTTTACGGTTTAGATTTTTAACTTTTTAATTTATTGCAGATAATTAGTCTAATATTCAATTTGACAAAATAAAGATAATGGTTTTGTTCACATGATTGGAAGTTGAGGGATGTAGTTATGTGAAATTTACTATAGACAAAAATATTATCTATCCATTTGTAAAATTGAAAATTAAACTAACTTGTAACAAATTAAAAAATTAAATTGTAATTTNTAAATTGTAATTTTATTATATATATATTTATAAGTTCGGTTTGGTTCATTCAGTTTGAATGGATAAGTTGAATTTATTACAAAAGCAACCATTATTGCGAGCTTCTTCTTGCCCTCTTTTCTTAATCAAAAGTCAAAACCGAGTAGCTTCCTCAGCAGCAAAACAAATTCATGAACTTTTTTGCCGTCGGGAAGAGTTTTAGAGACGCTCTCCCTCTGCAAGCACCTCTTAGCCCATGACATAATCTTTGGGAACTCGGCTTCAATGCTAAAGTTGCCAAAAGTCTCAAAGGTATAAAACCAGCTATAAAATGGGATAAAAGCTATGTCAACAAAACCAAATGTGTCTCCCCCAAAATATTGCTTATCTCCAAGCTCTTCTTGCAACACTTTCAAGGCTTCAAAGAATTCTCTTTTCGCCTCTTCTTCTCCTTTTGTTTCCCATATTTTCTTTCCAGCGGTAAATATCTTGAAAAACAATGAGTTTTGTCACTAGGCTGTTTTAGTACTAACCTTCCTATCAACAAAGTCAGCCCAGAACTTTGCTTGGGCTCTGAGATAAGGACGAGAGGGCAAAAATGGAGGTTAATCACCCTTGTTCCAAACGTCATCGATATACTCCACAACGATGAGGGATTCAGAGATTGGCTTCCCATTGTGGATGAGAACCGGGACTTTCTTGTGAACCGGGTTCATTTCCAGAAGCAATGGGGTTTTATTGTAAGGCATTAATTCCTCTTCTCTGCGCTGGTATTTGATTCCCTTCTCTTCCAGGGCTATTCTGGCCCTCATTCCAAACATGCTTGCCCATAAATCCAACAGAATCACCGCTTCTTCGTCTGCCATTGATGAATAAGTCTAAAACAAAAATAAGTGAAAAATCGGACAATTTCGATTTTGATTTTCAAAGAATGAATGAATTTATTTATAGAGAATATGTCTGATCAAAATCCAAAAGGCTCGAGTCATCACTGCCGTCACTGAGATAACCCATACCAGGATTTATGAACTCCAAGATGTCATCGCTGTCGTCACATTTTTACAAGTTTTTTTTTTTTTTTTTAAATCATCATGACAGAGGTAAGATTGTTGCTGATGTGGCAATTATTATTGTTTTAACAATTATTTAAAACTTGACTTTTTTTCCCTTTTTTTAAAAAAAAAAGGTTTAAAATTTATATGAGATGTGAATCTATGACATGACAGATAGAATTCTCTAATAATTAGTCATGAAGTTTATATATATATATTTTTTTTTTCTGGTTATTTTACATAAGATTTTTTTTCTCCAAATTTATTCAGCTTCTCTTGCTTTCTGAATTTTATTTATTATTTTAAAAAACTTGGTACAAAATAGCAGGGAAGCCACTTGTTGAATAGTAAATTCACAGTTAATTAGCTTTATACCTTTTACATCTAAGTTTTGTTATTTATCACGAAACAATAAATTATATACTGACTTTTAATTATAAATGTTTCATTTTAAATTTTAATATTAAAATTTTAATAAAAAAAGTTATTTTTTAAATGGTAACACAGTTAAAATGTAGCATAGCAGACAGATCCAATGACAGATCTAGGAGGATCAGCAAGAGGCCAAACTATTACTTTACTAATTTTATAGTATATAATTTTTAAATAAAATTAGATCTTAAAAGGTTATTTTTATTTATTTAATAGAAAATATATTCTATATCCATATATATTATAACAAAATTATTTTTGACTCACGTATAGAAATAAAAATACATAAATCTAGATATAATTTTTATTATTATTATTTTTATATAATTAATAAAGGGAGAGTTTAATTTCCATTCAATTGGAGACGTTTTTTTTTTTTTAACATTAGTCTAAAGCTTTTAAATTCGAACTTTTATTGTAGTTTCTAACTCTTTTTCTTTCACTCCCAAATTTTATAATATATATTTTATATTACAGTAGATGAGTCAATAAGATTTAAATAAGAATAAATTATTAAAGAAAACATCAGTGGATAAGTTATCGTCACCGTCACTTGGCATATATTGATGACCCATGATATATGACTAATTACAACATTATAATAAAAACTATTCCCATAAAAAAATTTAAAACTCCAAATTGTCCCCCTAACAAAATTTTCAAGATCCATCCCTGTGTAAGTGCCGTTATGATCCATTAGCAGTAATTATTATCTGTCAAGCTTTTTATTTTTATTTTTAATTTTTAGGGCCTAAAAGGAGAGTACTAAAATTTAAAATTTTAAAATTATATTAAAAATTTTATTTTTAAAGAATATAAAAATATCCCTATTTTCTCCTCTATTTTTCAAAAAATATTATATTTTAATATATTTTATTTTTAGAATGAGAGCTCAATGTGATAAATTCTAAATTGATGACCAAAATGATAAATTTAACAAATAATCTGCATGCTATAATACACAAAATCAATATATAAAACAAGCATATATACACATGATCTACATGCATGTTCATAAACTGTATTTAGCTAGCAAGATCACTTACCTCTACACACAGATGATGACCCATCGATCAGCCACTGATGTTCTTTAATTCTGGTTTCAATTTGACAGAAAAACAATGACAATGGAGCACACAAACTCAAACCTAGCACACTGTATTCTTTATGGATTACCTTCTCTAAAACCACAGCCACCTGGTACTCATCAAAATAGAGAATGGCCTTTCATATACATTATACGCTATATAATACTTATTATTACCAAAATGTATAATTAATAATAATAATTTAACCGATACATGATCTATTACTGATTTTTATTTTAAACAAAATTACACAAAACTCCCTTGAACTATTTGATATATCACAAATAATCTCATTAAACTATTAAAATAACAAATAAACTTCACAACTATGATTCTGTATAACACAACGCCACGTTCTTCTTACCAATAAAGTGCTAAAATTTATTTTAATTTGACAAAATATAGTACCTTATTCGCTAGGGTGGTCATATTTTAGAAACAACAAATCTAATCCAATTAGTAATCATTTTTATTTTTTTTAATCAGATCTATATATCAAATTCAATCCAATTAGTAATTGGATTTCATCGGTTTGGTTAATCGGTTTGGCTTTAATTTTTATTTAATTTTTTTTAGATTTTTTAAAATTTAATTTTGAGCTTTTTTAATTTGAATATTTGATATTTGAGCTATTTTTTGTGTCAAAAATTTGTTGTGCTTAAACGTTGTTTAAAAAATTAAGTTTTTTTTCAAAATCTAACACATAAATGATTAAAAAATAACATGACAAATAAAAATATTAAACTATAACAAAACAAAACAAAACAAAATTACTACACTAATACAATAATCCAACTCCAAATTTAAGCTAATATAACAAAGCCTAAATGCCAGTAATATTAAATTTATTGCCATATGCTTTTGTAAAAAAAAAAAAAAGTAATCGGTTCGGTTTGAATCAGTTTTTAAAGTAAAAAATCGAACCAAACCGACTATCGATTTTAAAAAATTCAAAACCGATCCAATCCAATTACACTAAAATAACCGGTTCAAACAAATTAGATTGTATTAAATCGGTCGATTTCATCAGTTGGTCAATTTTTTTGCACACCCCTAATTTTAGCATACTCATTACACTATTTTCCAAATAATCTAATCCAATTCTTTTTATTATCTAAGTATTAAAAATAATATTTTCTTTAAAAATATTAAGAATAATTGTTTCTTCTAACAGAAAAAAAATCATTTTGAATATTTTCTTCAAAATAAATATTAAAAATATTATTAATATTAATTTAATGAATTTATTCATTATAAGCATATTTAAGTAATTTTAAAATTTTCATTTCTTTATAAGGATAATTTTGTTTTCATATGTTCTTTGACTTGTAAGTAACTGCATGATCAAACTAGAGATATATCCACAGCTCAAAATCACAACACATATATCATTACGCCAAAAACCTTAATCGGCGACACTAAATGCGCGACGAAGCAAAAAATTTGCGTCGCGNAGCCAATAAAAACACAGCTAATTAACAACAAAATACACAATACCTTTGATCCAAAGTAGTCTTCTCTGTTTATTAACAAAACAAAAGCATACTCTTAGAACACTATTAAACCAAAGTATAATATCTAGAAACAACAGAAAAGTTTCAGTGAAATAAACGTTTCAGTGAAATAAACATATATATATGACGTACATCTCACATGCATGTGAATTCTACATGATAAATCTCATATATGCATATGAAACTGACATTTTATTATTTGCCCAGTCTTCAGAAATATTTCACCAAAAACCACAACTCCAACAACAAAAGAAAAATTACTTCAGAAAAATCAAACCCTTGTTTTGTTTCTATTTTACTCCAAACCTCTTTCTCAGCTCCACAACAAACCCAAGAATCTTTTTGTGATGAGGAAGAGATTTAGAAACACTTTCCTTGAGAAGACACCTCTTAGCCCATATTATAATGTTAGGGCACTCAGCCTCCACACTGAACTCTCCAAAAGTCTCAAAAGCATGGAACCAGCTATAGAATGTGATAACAGATATGTCTAGAAACCCAAATGTGTCACCCCCAAAATATTGCTTCTCTCCAAGTTCTCCTTCCAATGCCCTGAATGTTTCTATGAATTCTTTCTTGTTTGCCTCTCTTTCTTCTCCTTTTGTGCACCATATCTTTTTCGCCACGTAGTACATCTACATAAATATGTTTTGTAGTTTAATGCCAGCTAGACTTCATGATAGAGAAAAATAAATAAATAAATAGGTAAATTGAAATTTCCATTCACTCATTTTTATGGATATCAGTAGTGTTTAGATGCATCAAATTTTGCCTTGTAAAGTCAATAAGCATTGCTTTATTAAAATATGCATTATAATTAGTTTCACCTATATATGCTGATGACATAGACCTTGTCAACCTAGAACTCATCAAAATTCAGCAAGAATCATAACAATATTTATTTGCAATCCAAACCGTTCCAAAAAAATCGAAGAAAAAAACAGAAAAAAAATGATAAAAGCAGATCAATCCATATCGTTTACAAATGAATAAATAAATAATACACCCAATAAATCATCTAATTAAATTTCATTATTTTCTTCAACAAACCATCTAAAAATTTCAAATATAGATGTTATATTCACAAATTCAAAAATTTATTAAAACAGTAATACTAAATTGTAATTTAATAAAATATAAGAGCTAACCAACATGAGATACATATCTTATTCTCACAAATTCATACTTATATTATGAGTTGTGGTTTACTTCCAGATAACAAAACCACTTAAGTAGAACAATAAACACCACCGAAACAAACCATCACAAACAGAAGAATGAATAATTAATTTTCTTCCAAAAAAAATGTAAAAGTAAAAATATAAAAAGCATTAATTAAATTAGTATGATTTAATAATGACAAGTGGGGCAGTGAATAATTAAAGAAATAACCTTCTTGTCAACGAAATCAGCCCAAAACCTAGCATGAGCTCTCTGGTAAGGATCGGAGGGCAACAATGGAGGTCCAAAACCATTCCAAGCCTCATCAATGTATTGCAAAATGATGAGGGACTCACAGATGGGTTTGCCACGGTGGATGAGAACCGGTATCTTCTTGTGAACCGGGTTCATATTCAGAAGTTGAGAGCCTTTGTGGAACAAGTCCTGCTCTTTGTACACGTACTCTATTCCCTTCTCTGCCAAGGCTATTCTCACCCTCATGCCGTACATGCTTGGCCAGAAATCCAACACCACCACCTCCTCCTCATCTTTTATTAATTCCGCCATTAATGTTGCAGCTTAGCAAAAGTTAAGAATTATGATTAGTATTTATATAGGAATGATATCATTCACATCCTCTTAAAAAAAAAAGAAAAGAGGGTTAATATCATTTTTTTTAAAGTTTGCTTAAATACAGTTTAAATTTCTAAATTTTTAAAATATCATTAGCATCTTCTTAGGTTTTAAAAAATTATCATTCACAACCGTTGAATTTATCTCACTCACACTCTTACATCTTTTATAGAGTTTATAGAAGTGTTAGTTAAAAATTTAAAAAAAATTAAAAGATTAAATTTTAATAAGTACAAAATGCAAAGGTTCAGATTGTGATTAAATATAGATATTAATGTACATAACTCAATTTATGAATAGTATTTAATTGTAATTCAATAGAAAAAAAGAAGTTGGTTATTGAGTTTTGCAAAATCTTGGGATGTTGATGTTGATGCTAATGTTGATGTTGATTTTAATTTATTTTTTAGTTGGATTTGTACGATGACATACACAATGTCGTTTTGTAAGGGTGTATTTTGTTCTTCATGCCCACTGCTTTGTGTTTGGAGATATTTGTACATTTTCACTATATTTATTTTTTATAAATACATTTTCAATATATAAATGACAATTTATTAGCAGGAAAAATTAATTTATTTATTTATTTTTAATTTTTTTTTTTTGGGTGAAAGACAATTATGTTTGTAATTATATATATTACTGCTGTCCGGATCTAAAAAGATAAAAAAGGATATTTAAATGCAAAGCCAATTAATTGTCTGTATTAATATATAGTTGATCATCTCCTTCGGATACTTTCTCAGGGATACTTTGTCGGCCGACAGACAATAAAAGATATGAGTTATATCGACAGTGACTATATGATAACAGTCATCTATGAAGCACATTTAATATTACATACATGAAGACAATAGCTAAATTGCAACATCGTTTCTGGAAGACAGCGTTCTATATATTTGACCACCACATTAGAAGATTAATCTCTTTGTTTCTAATGAAGAAACAATTGTCACGTCATAAAAGTGCCATAAATATGACCATCCTTGTGTTTTCCTGTTTGTACTCAATTTAAGTGTCATTAAAATTACACGACAATTAAAAAACAGCCACTTTTGATCTACCTTCAAATTTGGGATCCTACAAACCAGCCAAAATTTGCTTATAGTCTGTCTTACATATTGCTTTTGTTTATGATAAAGTTTAATATAATAGTATTTAATTATTGTAACTATATATAGTGACTAAAAGGGTATCAATTATTATTATATCTTTAGCAGTAGTACTATTATAATAATACTGTAAAATTTAATCTTATTTTTAGTGTTAATTGTAATTTGATGCTTTTAAACTTTTAAAGTTTTGTGAATTAGAAACTTTCAAAAATAGTTAGGCTCTCAAATTTTCAATTTATTGTAGATTAGTCTAATCTCTATTTTAGTCAAACATATTGGAAAAGCTATAAAAGTACCATCTAAAAATTTGTAACATAGTCTATTAAAAAAAGAAATTAGGATGTTGATCACATCTATTTCAATAAAACTATTACCAATTTATTGCAAATTAAGAGTTAGATCAATCTGTAATAAATTTAAAATTGAAATTCTAAATCGCTATTTTTTAGAATTGAAAGCCTAAATCACAAAATTTTAAAAGTCAAAAGTACACTATAAGAAATCTGGCCTAAAGCAACAACGGTCTTTCGTGACTGAAGGCCATTTTTTGTCGCTAAATTTATTTAGTTGCAAAAAATAAGTCGTAACAGCTCCGTGACAGTATGTGCGTCACTGAAAGTCTCTAGCCTCGAAAAAAATAGAGGTTTGTGATTAAAGGCCAATTCCAAAATTTTGGAATGTTTCGTGACTGAATGTGTCACATTCAGTTACAAAAATTGTTGTAACTGAAGTACAATGTTTTCATTACTGAAACTGCTAGTTTCGTAGCTAAAGGATGTCAATCAATTAGGAAAAATGTCGCATCTATTTCATGCAGTAGTCACGATATGGTTGTTGTGACTAATTCGAAGTGTTTTAGTCACAGTGTTTATGTCCGTGATTAAATTGCCCTGGAATTAGACGCAAAAATATTCGTTGCGAAATGTACATTATATTAGCCACGATAGTCGTTTTCGTATCCAAATTTGTAATTTTTTGTCACGCATCGTATTCATTAGCCACGGAAAAGTTCGTTGCAAATTGTTAATTCAGTTAGCCACGAAATATTTTTTCATAACAAATTGCATATTTTTTTGTCACGAACAATAAATTTCGTTACTAAATGCTGTTCAATTTACCAAAACATATTTTTTTGTTTCGTGGCTATTTATATTAGCCACGGAAGTTATATATAACTGATGTTCTGAAAACCTTACCAGTCCCATATTAATTAGTTACTCACATGCTGAATTAAAACATATATAAGTTCCAAATCGCATCCACAACCGACAAACAACAACTAAACAAACAAATTCTTATCAAAATATTACTATATATCCACCAAATATATATATAAGTCTAAAGTTTCAACATTGATGTATCTTAGTTTCTCATTTCCTAATCACAACATGTGCAAGTTAAGATGTTAGTACTTAACATCTTCAAAAAATATATATTAACAATTAGCCTTCAAACTACTATTTACTGCCATCTCAAAAAAAAGGTACCAGCTTGCATACCACATTCACTCTGAGTCCAAGCTAGGGAACCTGCATCTAATTCAAGCAGCAACAACCAACACAATTTCATACACAAAGCAATATTAGAGCTCATTAACACAATTTCAGGAACATCTACTTGTTAATTCACAAGTACCTTCATCATTAGGAGTTATCTCAGTGGGTAGATTACGCTCAAAGGAGTCCATTTGCAGCTGCATTTTTCTTATGTAAGTCATGTAATTGTTATGCCACTTCTCAACCACTTTCAGCCTTTCTATCAATTCCTCATTTTGCATCTCAACGTTGGCAGCTTTTTGCAGTGCTGCCTCCTTTCTCTTGCGTGCTTCTTCAGCTTCTCTTAAAGCATTTTGAACCCTCCACATTTTAGTCTTTGTTTTGGTTTATATTTTATGTTATATCATTTAATTTCTAACAATAAAAACATAATTTAAAAAAAAAAAACACTGAATAGAACTTAGTGCATGTGTTGGACTAAAAGTACACTGTATAATATTGCATATTCAGTAATCATTAATTGTTATATCTTTAATCTAATAGATTTTGAAGCACAAATTAAATTAAAAATATTATTTTATTTTATATTTAAAGTCTATTTGCTGTTAAAAAAAATAGAAAGAGAGGCTGACTACCAAGTTAATAAAAATGTATGAAAATTCACATATATTTAAAAAAAAAAAACATGGGTGGTTAATAGGTTTTGCAGGTTAATCGGCTAATATTGATTCATTATCAACTCAATCAATTTAGATAAATTTAAATTTTTAAAAAAATATGCAAATTCATATTGTATTAATAAATCACTTTGAAATTTATCAGATCTAATTGCAGACCATAATAACTTTTTTTGAAACATATTAAATAGTAGAGAACATATATAATTTTTTATGATTTGAAGTTTTAAACTGTTCCTTATAAATTTGACTAAATTATTTTAAATTGAATCCAAAATTATATCAAAACAGGCCCTTAAGAACTTCACATGGCCATGATGATAATGTTAATAAATGCATGGGGACCTATTTATGTGGCTGATATATCAAGAAGCAACTCTCTGTAATTCCCCCTATGAAGGGTTTGTTTTGTAGTTAATAGCAAGTTTTAAATTTACCAACAAAAAAAACAAAACCAAAAAATTCACATTAAGATCGACACAAATGCGATATACATGTAATTCAACGTGCGCGTCTCACACGTTTTTTCTAGTATCTAGTATTTTCTTCCTTTTAAAAATTAGCTATTTATCATTATGAATGATAATGATAAGTGAAATCATTTAATTTTTAAAATTTTTCAATATTATAAATGTAATATAAAAAAGCAAACTTTCTAATAATAACCAATTAAAAATAAATTATCTTTAATTGAACGTGAATTGTTAAAATTAACATGTCACATAAGTATATATAGACATTGTTTTGAAAAAATGCTCTCCAATAGTATGTTTATAATGAATATCGAGTTGACGTGGCCTTGACATTGTCAAAGTGAATATCTAATTCTGGAAGCTCTATAAGACCTTGTCAAGCTTCCAAAAAAGTAAATTTTTTTAAAAAAATTTAAATTGCTAAAAAATTAAAAATATTTAATAAAATACATAATTAATTAATAAACATAAATAATCTTTGTGTATATTACTATTAAAAAATAACTTTTAAATTAAATATGTATTTATGTCATATAAATTTAAACAATTTTTATATATATGCTACGTATATAGCAATCGATGTTCTCTATTAAAAATGTTAATACTCTATTACAAATTATAAAAATAGTATTTTTTTTTAAAAGAAAAACATATTTCATTCCATAAATAACTATATAACATTGGAATATTTTCCAAATATTTATTATAATTTCTATTTGGACCATGAGACTAGTTTTCTAAATATTTGACTATCATTTTCTCGTAAAGAAAAATTTAAGTCATATTTGATATAGTTTTTATTTTTATTTATTTAAAAAAATTTCATGCAAAAATTAATTTATACTCATTTTGGTTAAAATACTTCTAAAAATCAGAAACATTTTAAAAAAACTATCTAAATATTTTTAAAAATAAATTTTAAACTTTAAAAATGTCTTCTCAAAAATCTAACTTTACAATCTTATCTAAAGCTAAAAAAAGATATTTTTAGAAGGTAGTAAAAAGGAAACTTCTACCTATTATGACAAAAGCAATGACATCTATTCACCCAAAAAAAGAGCAATGACACTAAAAGTCCACAGAAAAGCAAAGACCGCCATTGAAATAAAGAAAATGACAAGTCGCACGCCACTGACTCGGCATAAATTTTATTGTATATATATAAACACACCTCCATCCTCATCCTCTTAAACAAATTGCATATTCCATATTCCCATTGCCAATCTTAGCTTTGCAGTTTCCAGATCTCGAAGCTCTTCAACAATGGCGGACGAGGTGATTCTGCTGAATTTCTGGGCCAGTATGTTCGGAATGAGAGCCAGAGTAGCTTTGGCAGAGAAAGGGGTCAAATACGAGAACAAAGAAGAGGATTTGAGGAACAAAAGCCCATTGCTATTGAAGATGAACCCGGTTCACAAGAAAATCCCGGTTCTCATTCATAATGGGAAAGTCATCTGTGAGTCTTTGATTATTGTGCAGTATATTGATGAGGTTTGGAATGATAAAGCTCCATTGTTGCCCTCTCATCCTTACGACAGAGCTCAGGCCAGGTTCTGGGCTGACTTCGTGGACAAGAAGGTAATTAAGAAAAGATAACTATTGCTTTTAGCTTGATTTATTTATTTTAATGATTTTGGAACAGTACTGCTATGATTTCTAAAGTTTAGATATTGTGGAATGATATANTGATATATATATATATATATATTTTTTGTTTTCAGTATTATTTTGGCTACTTGTGTTTGTAATTCTTGATGGGGTTCTAGGTCGAGTGATTGACAAGGCTTTCCGCATATTATTCGNTTGTTTTTTGTTTTTGTTTTTTTAGTATTATTTTGGCTACTTGTGTTTGTAATTCTTGATGGGGATCTACGTTGAGTAATCGACAAGGTTTTCCGCATATTCGATATTCCTCAAAATCCCACAATTTTTTATTTATATTTTTCATTTTTTGTGTGTGTGTGTTATAGTGTTAGGAGGATATAAAATTTTGTCTTTTATTAGTCTCTTCAACTTGGAACCCACTATACGGCCTTTTTGCCAAAAAGTTGTGGTCCAAGGCCTGTTAAGGGTCTCACCGCGAAGACTAAAAAATAAGATTGCAGTGAATTATTTTTCTGGGACAGGACGAGGAAAAGGGGAACTTTTTATTTTGTTTTATATTTGGTATTCTTGATGGTTACTTAAAGTGGTTTACTTAAAAAGTTGGTGTAAATGAAAAGGAGTGAATTGGAATATTGGAAATTTTTATAATTCAACTTCTTACAGGGGTTGCACTAAAACAATAATAACATGGCTCATAAATTAAATAATAAGTTAGTTAGTGTCCTTTTAACATATAGTTTGATGTCAGTGTCCTGATGATATCTAATAATTGTGTGTATTCCTTCAAACTTATGTGATCTTCTAAGTTTTTCAAGTCGGGAAAAAGTCATAAAATATTAGTTCTGCTTTTTGACTTCTAAGCACTTATGACCCATATGCCAATTTATACCTTTAAACTTCAATTTTCAACAAAAACTTCATAGAAACTATGGTATCTCCTACAAACAGTTAAAGTTTATGTCCCATTAAAATTTTAAGCCAACTATTTAAGTAATTATTATTCAAATATATAGAAATATTAATGGGGTGTACAAAATATTGCAGGTGTATGATGCGGGAAGGAAGATATGGACCACAAAAGGAGAAGAAAAAGAGGCAGCCAAGAAAGAGTTCATTGATGCATTGAAGGTTCTGGAAGAACAACTTGGAGATAAGCCATATTTTGGTGGTGAACAATTTGGGTTTGTGGACATTTCTCTCATCCCATTCTATAGCTGGTTTAGTGCATATGAGACATTTGGGGACTTTAGCATTGAAGCCCACTGCCCAAAGATTATAGGTTGGGCAAAGAGGTGCTTGCAGAAGAAGAGTGTCTCTGAAACTCTCCCTGATGGCCAAAAGATCATTGGCTTTATTATTGATATGAAAAAGAAGCTTGGAGTGGAGTAGAGAAAGAGAAAATGCAAAAGGGCTTTATGGCATCTTTTAGATAATACCTATTCATAGGTCTCGTACTCAGTTTCATATTTATTTCTTTTTGTTTTTTTCTGCGCTTGTACTGTGTTTGATTAGTTACACTTTGTTGTGTCTGCTGGATGCTATATATGTAAAAGGGGTAATGGTGTATTGTATTTGTATGGCAATAAACAAGGGACACTCAGTGTGTGTCTTTTTTATATTCAGTGTGTGTCTTTTTTATATGGTTGTATTGATCTTGTTAGGAGACTACTATTTATAATATTTGGGTGGGGGATTAACAATTTAACTAATTACTAACAAGGAAGCCACATTAGTCAAATACAATTGAACTGTTTTTTAATAATGTTATTATACTCGGTTAACGATGTTTTATCAGAAAATCTATAACAAAATATAAATAGGGCATGTTCAGGGGATAAAAAAAAAATTTTTCCTACATTATTATTATTATTTTATTTAATTTGACTTCCAAATTGTCCAAAATTTTTAGAGGTCTAGCTTCTCTCCAGTTTAGTGCTGGCCAAACTCTAACCTACTTAGAGCATCTCTATTGGTGTAAAATACAATAATTGGTCGTCTCCTAGTGCGTAAGCGTGCCACTTCAAACCTATAACAGTTACGAAAAATAAAAATATGCGCCGATTGAATCAAACTTAATCAAACGATTGTATTAATTATGGAAAACAAAATAATTAAAGGTTACAAATGCCTTCGAGATCAAAAGATTTTAAAATTTTAAACTAAGAACAACTAATAACACTTGACTACTCAAAGTAAATTCTAACGAGAATAAACTAAATAGTCTATGTTGTAGTTGTGTATTGATGCAGGGATCATTTCAATGTTGATGAAGCTTTATTTTATAAGAGAAGAAATTCAAGGGTGCTTGCTGCGCTTCCGATGTGGGACTCTTGCAAATTCTAATTTCCAATCTAACTATTTATACTTGAAAAATTTCATATGCTTTTATCTTCAAACAATGTGGGACAAAGCTATTCTTATCCAATATTCAAAATAATATTTGAAATAAATCAAATATTAAATTGAATATTTATGGTACAACAATCTCCAATCAAATGTGCGTTGTTAAAATTAACATGCCACATAAGTACATATAGACATTATTTTAAAAAAATGCTCTGCAATGGGAATGTCTATAATGAGTGTCGAGCTGACGGGGCTTTGACATTGTCAATGTGAATGTCTAGTTCTAGAGGCTCTGTCAGACATTGTCAAGTTTCCAAAAAAGTATAAAAAATTTTAAAAATCTGATTTGCTCAAAAATTAAAAATACTTAATGAAATATATAATTAATTAATAACTATAAATAATTTTTGTGTACATTACCATTGGATAAAAATTTTTAAATTGATTGTGCATTGATGCCACATAAATTTAGACAATGTCTATTTCCATGCCATATATACAGCAATCCACATTTTTCATTGGAGATGCTCTTAAAAATTGTGCTCGCAAAGGAAATGATCATGATTTTAAAAATTGTAACCTCCATTGTGATATCATTTTTGAAAGATGAATGTTATAAGCACTAAATTTATTAACAATTTTTTTATTTTAATAATATGACAGTTTATTAATTGTTGATAAATTAATAATGTATACAATTATGTATAATAAATCTAATAAAATAATATCATATTATTAGATACCAAAAATTTAGTTAATAAATTTAAACACTAAAATTATTATTTTTGAAAAACAAACCACAAATGTCTACAAGCATGCTGAAGGAAAAAAGCAAAATTAAAAGAAAGCAAAAAGCAGCAGAAATCTTGCATTTTTTTTTTGTTGGTGAATGAAAAAGATTGAAAAGTTAGAAGTTAGTGTATCCCAACAGAAAAACTTCCATCTAACTTAGCGTCCACGACATTTTCATTTTATAAATTTAATTATTTATATATAATTAAGCACAATATCACTCCACGATAAATATAACATATAAAATTCTACAAAATATTTATAAAAGATATATTCATAAATGAACTGGTACACATTACTTATATAACAATTGTGTATAAGTTTTTGCTCTTAGACCACCCATATGGCAGAGCTTTTCTCAAAACATATGGAGATCTGTGCAAATACAGTGGAGGAAAATTATTATTTGGGCCACCAAAACCTGTTATACAAACTAACAAATTGGGCATGGGTTTCTAGATATATACATGCAGGGAACAGGTAAGTTTAAGTTGAATAAATTAAACATAGAGATTTTTGTATGAGTGCCAATTTTAATAAGACATTAATTATTCATGTTCATCTTTTTGTTTTAGCTATTTATATCTATCACGTTATCATTCATTCTCATGTTGATCATTTTACTTTTTTTACTTTCCTTTAGCAAATGATTTTTATTTTTATTTGTCGTCAATTCATTTATTCTCCTTTGTGCTTTATAATTTCCTATTGATTTGTTTTTAATTTTTTTTTTTTTTTNTTTTTTTTTTGTATTGGCTAGTATGAAATACCATCCGGTTAATAACATCAAACATTTTTAAGCTTTGGACTCTATTTTCAAGTTTTTTAAATGTTTTTAACTATATCAATCAAATTCCAATACTCACCAAAGTAATTTTTTTTTTTTTATAATAATATTGTTAAAGTTTATATTAATGTGCTTGAATGTTGTGTGCACTTTTTGAAATTTAATAAAATAGAAAAAAGAAGAAAATAAGAGAAACTTAGAAAAATAAAGGTAGAAAACAATAGTAACTAGCCTATCCTTTGGGAAATACACTGCCGTTGTCCTGGGCGGTGTATTTTACCAAGAGCAAAGAAGAACAAGACTTAGGGCATGGTGCCTCCATTTCTTCTTCCCCTCCTTTGGTAACATACACCGCCTTTGACAAACACGGTATATGTTACTAAAGGCAGGGAACAAAGTATAGAGGGTATAGCCCTTTTGTCTTTCTTTGCCATTGCAAAGGGCAATGTGTGTTACCAAAGACAGGGAAGATGAAATGGAGGCCCCATACTCTAAGTCTTCTTCTTCCTAACAATTGGTAAAACAAACCGCTAATGACAAAGGCAGTGTGTTTTCCAAAAGGCAAGGAAGAAGAAGATAGAGTCTGGGCCTCTTAATGTTGTTCTCCACCTTTGATAACACACATGGCCCTTGCCAAGGGCAATGTGTGTCCAAGGGCGGGAAAGAACTTTTGTGTTGTTCTTCCTCAAATTTTGCTTCTTCTCCAAACTTTGGGCAACACACTTTCGACCATTGTGATTAGGTTACTGGTTGGACCAAATATTGATTTTTCTAAATTAATTTTTTTATTTATTAAAAATATTATTTTTTAGATTTAAGTGAATTTATACTTGTCCCATATCGTTTAAAAAGGCTTTGGAAGTGATACAAGTATGAATATTTGTCTTGGAAGTTTGAAGTTGGAAGAAGTCCCACATCGGAAGCGCATGAAGCATCTTGGAAATTTTTCTCTTACAAAATAAAGCTTCACCAACTTTTGAAGGGGATTCCTGCATCAACACACAACTACAATATAGACTATTTAGTTTATTCTCGTTAGAATTTACTTCGAGTAGTCAAGTGTTATTAGTTGTTCTTAGTTTAAAATTTTATTTAAAAGTCCTTTGATCTCGAAGGCATTTGTAACATTTAATTATTTTATTTTCCATAATTAATACAATCGTTTGATTAAATTTGATTCAATTAGCACATATTTTCTTTTTTTTGAACTGTTATAGGTTTGAAATGGTACGCTCGTGCACTAGGAAACGACTGATTGTTGTGTTTTACACCAAACAGTTGCTCAGCATCAATTCGTTCTCAGGTCAATGGGCATTCATACTCGACATTTGATGTATGACCGACGGTTCTCTTCTTCGCGATGGATTTTGTAAAAATGATTTTATTCTTCAGGTTTCTTCTTCGAGGATGGTGATGCTAGCGTTTTGGATTTAATGTGGTAGTTTTCTTCTTCAAGGATTGTGATGCTGTCATTTTGGATTTAATGCAGTGGTTTTCTTCATCGTCGTCATTTTAGCTTTATCTTTGAAGGCAAATTGTTTAACTCGTGACTTTTTTTTCCAGTGAGGAAATAAGGGAGTTTGAAAAAGTGTGAATGTGTGTGTGTGTGAGGGAGAGAGAGAGATGACCTGATATAATGGGAAAAATGGAAGAGGGAGGAGAGAGGGAAAGAGACTAAGTTTTTTAATTTTTAATTTTTAAATCAAAGGTAAAATGGGTATGAGGTTGATGAAATAGTGGAGCATGAATAGCTAAATAAAAAATGATGAACAGAGGTAGCTAAAATAGTATGAAGTGGGCATCCTTACAAAATTCACTTGAACTTATTTATCTGTCGATTTTAAAAATTGAGGATATCAAAATTATAAGAATAAAAACAATTATTTAAAGTCTTCGTTTTTCTCTTTTTATCTCTTATGATTTTGGTTTGTGGGTCTGACTGCATTGGGTATAATTTATGGAGTTTCCAATTTAGGCTGTGCTAATGCAAGAAAAAATTAAGTGGTTTTTAATTTATGGAGCATTTCCAATAGAGAATGTGAA
>QANX01000599.1:0-16218 GCA_003254975.1 Ochetophila trinervis | reverse complement strand
ATTTTTATTTATTCATTTAAATTTATTTTATAAAATATTCAAATAAGATTTAAAAAATCGTTTTATTAGTCAGTAAAAATATATTTGAATTATCCGGCGACATCTTAAATACGGATTTGCTGCGGTTTTAAAACAATTGTCTAATTAGTGACAAATTTTGTCGCCAAAAAATTATATCAACGCCAAATAATTTTTGCGAAAAATGGTTAAGAAAATAGGCGACGCGCGCGTCTCTATTATAAGATAAAAGGCGACACCAGCGTCTCCGATTCTAGGAGAAAAGGCAACGGAAAATCCTAGAAAAGGCGACGCGAGCGTCTCCGTTTGTAGGAGAAAAGGCGACACCAGCGTCTCCGATTCTAGGAGAAAAGGCGACGCGAGCGTCTCCGATTGTAGGAGAAAAGGCGACGCCAGCGTCTCGGATTCTAAGAGAAAAGGCGACGCGAGCGTCTCCGATTCTAGGAGAAAAGGCGACGCCAGTGTCTCCGATTCTAGGAGAAAAGGCGACGCGAGCGTCTCCGATTCTAGGAGAAAAGGCGACGCGAGCGTCTCCGATTCTAGGAGAACAGGCGACGCCAGCGTCTCCGATTCTAGGAGAAAAGGCGACGCTCGCGTCTCCGATTCTAGGCCAAAAGTGCGCGTAAACAATGAGAAACGGAGACACTTGCGTCGCCGATTTGATGAAGATACTGCGACACTTTCGTCGCGAATGTATAACCGTTATCAGCTACGCTGAGCGTCGCCTTAATCCTTATTTTAAGGCGACGCACTTTAGACGTCGCGAATGTTTTTTTACTTTCGGCGACTCCCCTTTCCGCGACACATGAATTTACGTCGCCGTTTACAACTAGCGACGCTAGTTTTGCGTCGCCTATTAGGGTTTTTGGCGTAGTGGTATGTGACCTGCACATGGAGTAAACTAACATAATACAAACGAAATCATAAAAATGACTAATAAATATTAATTTTGTCAACATATAAGATCAATACTGTCAAAAAATAAACATAAATGCTACGTCTGTAAATAATCTTAATCATAAAGGATTATAAATGAAAAAAGTTTAAAAACAATGGCAATTCCCACAGCAAATTAGTCATTTATGGCAAGAAAAAAATTAGGTGTCATTAAAAGAAGACCCAAATTGTTGAATGCCAACACCGGGAGTTGACCGGCCACCTGTTAGTTGTCCTCGAAAATGTCATTTATATATATGGAAATTTTCAACTTTTTCTTTTTCTTTTTCCCGTTTGATATAAATTATTTTTCTGAGGGAATTTTCTTTGTTTGGGAAATGATATATAATGGGTTTTCTTTTGTTTTTTGTTTTTTGTTTTTTTTATTCCCCGATTNATATATATATATATATATATATTAAAAAAAATGAATAATGGGTCTGGGAGGTTTTCATTTAGTTTTTTCTTCTTGTCTCTCTCTCTCTCTCTCTTTTCATAAATAAAATATTTTTTCTGCACCTGGTTTTATAGGTTTATTGCACTGCATGCATGTGGTTCTTCTTTCTGAATAATCTCAATGCTTTTGCTTTTAATCCACAATCTTGTTTTATTTAATTTCTTTATTTTTTGCATGCAAGTGTATATAACATATATATATATATATATTGTGTTTCAGATCCGTTGTTCTTAATACTACAGCTCTCTTCCTTTGGTTACCACCGATATATATGTGTATAGCTTTTTAGGATTTTTATTTGTCAGAAATTTCGTACACAATATCTAGCACTAGCACAGATGATTTCCACCATTAAAACAAAGCATATTTCTGTCTGCCGTTATTTGACAGAAGGAAGTAATATACTATGGACAAAAAAGAAAGAAAAACAAACATATAAATATATATTTATATAGACATAACCTTTTTGACCTTTTCTCCTCCTTTTGATTTAGTTTCAGACTTTGAGTAGAGTAACGCCTGCTCAAAATGGTTCTGGCTTTAATTTAGGTTATATATATATGTATTTATGTATATCGGTTTCTTAGAGGTTATGGAATAAACTAGCCTCTAGATTTTTATCCATCATTTTTTAATTAATTTTTTTGGAATTTTTTATTGATTTGGCATGCATGCAAAAGACTCTATAGAGTACTCTCAGAAACCTACAATTATCCATATTAAATTAGCAACCCATCTGACCGTTTACAAATCCTGACCTGTTTACCGTTGATTTTAAGATATTCGAGAAAATGTTTGTTGGTATTATATCTTCTTTACAGTATATCACCGACAATTGAACGAGAACGGTTTCGCTTCCCTTTTTACTATGTTTTGGAAAGGAAGCCAGAGAAGAGAAACACGGAAACAACCTGGAGAAGCTGAATGGGCTTTGACTTTATCAGGACACCCAAGAAAGAGAAACAATAAATTAAACGCAGACGAATCCAAACAGTGCCAATATTTAGCCTTAGGTGGGACCACTTTATTGCGTTTTTTATATTTTTTATATTTTTTTTGAAAAAAAAAAAACACATTGGAGGCACGTGTTGATGCAAGCCCGTGAGGTGTCGGTCCCTTCTTTTGCCTTTGCTTATTTGGCACACCACTACCCGACAAGCACACAGTCCAAACTCTTCTTTCTTTTCTAAAAGGCTTTGGGCCTTTGCGCGTGGGCGTGGGCGCGTGCTTTTAATCTCTCTTCTTTTGACCCTTCCACTTTTGAGGATTCTTTTGAGTATCCAATTCATCAATAAATAATCACTATAATGGTTTGAAATTATATGTTTCTCCAAAAAAAGAAAATGGTTACAAATGATATGAGTTGATAAACCAAATATTTATCATAAGATCATGTAAAATAATATTATTTTCCATGGACATTTCTCTTCATTCTGTGTGAGGCACATAGTTTTTCGTAGACATTCGTAACGAGAATATCTCTACAAATAATATTCCGTTGCAAAATAATATTAATAGAACGCTTTAATATTGATTCGTGATTAATAATTAACGGTTAGTATTTAAAATCCTAAGATATATCAATAGCCTGATAAAATAATAATAATAATAATAATGTAATAATGCTTGTATGTTACTCAGTATTGGAAACAGTGCAGACGAACAACACCAACACCAACACTGAAAACAACACAAGCAAGGCAGAAGAAGCAGAAAGAGTGGTGGTGTGCATGGTGAGAGAACAAGACCAGTACATGCCCATAGCCAACGTCATATACATAATGCGGAGAATTCTTCCCTCACATGCAAAGATCTCAGACGACGCCAAGGAATGCGTCTCAGAGTACATCAGCTTCGTCACCGGCGAGGCCAACCAGCGATGCCAGCGCAAGACAGTCACTGCCGAAGCATCCTCTGGGCGATGGGCAAGCTCGGCTTCGAAGACTACGTCGACCCGCCCACCCTTTTCCTCAGCCGCTACCGTGACTCCGAGACCGACCGTACTGGTCTTCGTGCCGACCCTGCTGCTGCTGCCGAATATGGGCCTCTTCAGGTTGGAGTCCATGGACCTTACGTTCCGGGTTTTCATGCGGGTCACTACCCGGTCATGTTTGATGCTCCGGCTGCTGCTGCTGCAATGGGTGGGTATTACAGGGATGGGTCGGGTGCTGCTGGAAGTGGATCTTCTGCTCCCAATGCCTTGGCTAACTTTGACCCTTTTGCTCACTTTAAGTGATTTAGAAAAGAGGCTCAAAATAATACATAATTTTAAAAAATAAAAACATAACTTTATAGACCATGGTTAAAACATTGTTGGGGAGTGGATGGTAAAAAGAGTTGGGTTGCTGTTTTTGCGAGTTACTTTTTGAGGTTGAGTTATAAAATGAAGAAGAAGCTGCAATTCCTTTTTACTTCTTCTTTCTGGCCTTTTTGGTTTTTTGTTTCCATATTGTTAAGCTTTTTGCCTTTACAAATAGTTACGTGGAATTCTTAAGAAAAAATGGATGAATTAATCAATCTTTAGTTGTCCTTTTGTATTTCAGATAGTGAGTAATTTCTTTCAAATCTTTTAAGTTTGCAGTTTTATTATTGTAGAGATTTGGCAGGACGGGCTTGCACTTCCATGGCTGAAATTTGCTGATTTATTGTGTGCTTTTTCTGTTCCATGGGCTTGCACATGCATGCTTGGAGAAAACTTTGATCTTTGAATAATCAACAAGCACAATTACATTGAAAAAAAAAAAAAAAAAAACTGTATACTTCTATGCATTGTACACTTAATTGATTACTAGTTCTATTTTGATGATTAAGCAATGAGAATCATCGTCATTTCTCATTTGAGTTCAAGTGTACAGATTCTGTTTTTTAATATATTCGATCACTTCATCTGCAGTCAGATACTTTATTGACAACCCTCTTGAGATGCAATGCCTGAAATTGTTGGGGAGGGGATGAAAAGGAAAAGGTTAAGTCTTATTCATTGTAAAACTTTTATACTCAAAATTCTCCTTAATATTGTCAATAGAAAGATTATGCTAATATGTTTTACCTTACTCTTGTTGAGCTTATTTGGTTCGGTATGAGTTCATCCGCAACTCTTAGGTTTCCCTGCCAACATAAAACATATCGATAACTGAGTCAATAGGCATCCAGTGCAGCAGCAAGTTCTGGTCTATATCGCAGCTATGCTTTAACTATTCAGTCAATAAAAGCATTCAACACTAGGAAATTATGTCAATTACAGTCCTACTAAACAAAATGTCCAAGAATTAAACAGACCCAAAATTTCTGTTCAAACTCGACCAAAGATGAAACAAAGCGTGCAAGTCATGAATAAGAATTTAGACCTTGACCAAGAGAGAGCTAAACAAAATGTTCCAAAGATGAAACAAATTGTGGAAGTCAAGAATAAGAATTTAGACCTTGACCAAGGACTAAACAAAATGTACAACTCAAGAATAAGTTTTCAAGCTAAGAATTAAGACCTTGATCTAGTCAATTACAATATTTTGAATGGTATTAATCAGTAATATATAGACTAAAATAGTGATCAAGACATCAATTTACCCTGTTCTCATTCAAAATTTCACCATTTGAGATTATTTTCTCAACATCTTGTCTTTGTTGAATAAAGTTGACCCGGTCAGTAGGAGTCTGTTATGCATATGACTCTGTTTACCAGGTCCTTAGGATTTAGTTTTGGATTTTATGTTAGTTGCTATTTTCTTGTTTATCTATTAGATGTACAGCCTATTTAAAGGCTTTGAACTGATAAATAAAGTATGAAAAATATTCCTCTTTTCTATTTATTGTCTGATACTTAACAGTGGTATCAGAGCCAGTTTTACTAAAATAAGAGCAGTAGCTTTTTTTTTGAAAAAAAAAAAAAAACAAATTGTCAATGGCAGCTGACAATTTTGTACAACCTGCTATTCCTCGCTTTGATGGTCATTATGATCATTGGAGCATGTTGATAGAGAATTTCTTAAGATCAAAGGAGTATTGGCAAGTTATTTTTGATGGAATACCAGTACCAGCACATGGCACAGCAGTGTTAGATGCACAGAGAGTAGAAATAGAAGCAATGAAGTTGAAGGATCTCAAAGCAAAGAATTATTTGTTCCAAGCCATTGATCGTTCAATTTTGGAGACAATTCTTTGCAAAGATACGTCCAAGCAGATTTGGGATTCTATGAAGAAAAAGTATCAAGGTTCATCAAAGGCAAAGAGGCAGCAGCTTCAAACACTTCGTACTGAGTTTGAAACACTTCGAATGAAGTCCGGTGAATCAGTTACAGATTATTTCTCACGAGTTATGATGATTGCCAACAAGATGCGGATCCATGGGGACAAGACAGAGGATGTTACTATAATTGAAAAAATACTGCGATCCGTGACTCCAAAATTTAATTTTGTTGTATGCTCTATAGAGGAGTCTAAGGATATTGATGAACTTTCACTGGATGAGTTGCAAAGTTCGTTGCTGGTTCATGAACAGAAGCTCAATCAGCAAGATAAGGAGGAACAAGCATTACAAGCATTTACCAACGACAATCAGTCTCATGATTCTCATGGAAAAGGAAGAGGAAGAGGAAGAGGTGGATTCGTTTCAGCCACTCACAGGTCAAGCTCAAGAGACAAGTCCAATGTAGAATGCTATCGATGCCACAGGTATGGACATTACAAATCTGAATGTCGTACTAACTTGTTTAAAAACAATGGAGAAAAATTACATTTTGCAGAAAATGATGAGGAAGTTTCTCTCTTGATGGTTTGTCATGCGAAAGAGGAAACCAGCAAGAACATGTGGTATTTAGACACAGGCTGCAGCAATCATATGTGTGGTGATAAGACAGTCTTCTCCACTTTAGACGAATCATTCAAAGATAATGTGAAATTTGGGGACAACTCTAGAGTATCAGTGATGGGAAAAGGACAGGTAATTATTCAGACCAATGGAAATGCCACACAAATTATTTCTAATGTCCTTTTTGTCCCAGATTTAAAAACCAATTTATTGAGCATCGGTCAGCTGCAAGAGAAAGGTTATGAGATTTCTATCAAAGATGGAGTATGCCGAATTCAAGATGCCAAATCAAACCTAATTGCTCAGGTTAGAATGACAGCAAATAGGATGTTTCCTATCTATCTCAACAGTGTTAATCAAACATGTTTCTCAGCAAAATTAAAAGACATGACTTGGCTTTGGCATTTTCGCTATGGTCATCTCAATTTTGGTGGACTGAGGACACTTCAACAAAAAAACATGGTTGCTGGCCTTCCGAAGTTCACAAGTTCCTTAAATGCTTGTGAAGATTGCATTGTTAGCAAACAACACCGAGAGCCATTTCCAAAAGGAAAAACTCGGAGAGCAAAACAACAGTTGGAGATTGTTCACTCTGATATTTGCGGGCCAATCAATCTTGTCTCAAATGGAGGTAAACGATATGTCATCACTTTCATTGATGATTTAAGTAGAAAAACTTGGGTTTACTTTTTACAGGATAAATCTGAAGCTTTAATAGCTTTCAAACGTTTTAAAGCCATGGTTGAGAAAGAAACAGGATGCTCAATTCAAGTGTTGCGGACTGATCGTGGAGGAGAATATAATTCATACGAATTTACAAATTTTTGTGAAGAGCATGGCATTAAAAGGCAACTAACCGCAGCTTACACTCCGCAACAAAATGGCGTGTGCGAAAGAAAAAATCGCACAATCATGAACATGGTGAGGAGTCTATTGATGAAGAGTGAAATCCCAAAGAAATTTTGGCCAGAGGCTGTCAACTGGAGTGTTCATATTCTGAACAGAAGTCCAACTCTAGCAGTTCAGAATATGACACCTGAAGAAGCTTGGAGTGGTAGAAGACCAGATGTTAGCTACTTTAAAATCTTTGGATGCATTGCCTACTCTCACATACCAGATGAAAAAAGGAAAAAGCTGGATGACAAAGGAGTGAAATGTGTCTTTCTTGGTGTTAGTGATTATTCAAAAGCCTACAAATTGTATAATCCTAACACTAAGAAGATTGTCATTAGCCGAGACGTAATTTTTGACGAAGAAAATTTTTGACAATGGAATGCAATTGGGGCAAATCATCATATTCCAACAGATTTTGATGGAGAAAATGTCGAAGAAGGGCAGGATCCTGTGGAGAATCAGCAGCAGTCAACCATTATTCAAGATGAACAAGTAGTAGACTCACCAACAATTGCAAGAGAACCAATGTCACCACGACTTAGAAAGAGGCCAGCATGGATGAGTGACTATGAGGTAACGAGAATTGATCAATCTGAAGACCCACTCATACATTTTGCTCTTTTTGCAGACTGTGATCCTGTAACTTATGAAGAGGCTGTTAGACAATCAAAATGGAGGAAAGCCATGGATGATGAAATTGCAGCCATAGAGAAGAATGATACTTGGGAGTTAATGGAACTTCCAAAAGGAATGAAAACCATTGATGTTAAGTGGGTTTATAAAACAAAATTGAAAGAGAATGGTGAAATTGATAAACACAAAGCTCGCTTAGTCGCTAAAGGATATAAGCAAGAATTTGGCATTGATTACAAAGAAGTGTTTGCTCCTGTTGCAAGGCACGACACAATCAGATTAGTAATTGCATTGGCAGCTCAAAATTCGTGGCCTATCTTCCAATTAGATGTCAAATCAGCTTTCTTGCACGGAGAATTGAAAGAGCAGGTATTTGTTAATCAACCTCCTGGTTATGGCAAAATTGAAGATAAGTGCAAAGTATATAAGTTAAAAAAGGCTTTGTACGGACTAAAGCAAGCTCCACGAGCTTGGTATAGTCGTATTGAAGCTTACTTTCTAAAGTCAGGCTTTTACAAGTGCCCTTATGAACACACACTTTTCATGAAATTTGAAAAGAATGGGAAAATGCTCATAGTGAGTTTATATGTAGATGACTTAATCTATACTGGAAATGATAAGGGTATGTTTGAAAAATTTAAAGAGTCTATGATGGGTGAATTTGATATGTCTGATCTTGGAATGATGCATTACTTTCTTGGCATAGAGGTTGTTCAATCTGCTGCAGGCATCTTTATTTCTCAGAAAAAGTATGTGCAAGAAATGTTAAACAAGTTTCAAATGGAAGATTGCAATCCTGTTAGTACTCCAGCAGAAACAGGTTTGAAGCTTGTTAAAGATCCACAAAGTAGAAAGGTTGATAGCACACTTTACAAGCAAATTGTGGGGAGCTTGATGTATTTAACTGCAACGAGACCGAACATAATGCATACTGTAAGTCTCATTAGCAGATTCATGGAAAGTCCAAAGGAGATACATCTTTCAGCTGCAAAACGCATCTTTAGATACTTGCAAGGCACATCTGATTATGGGATCATGTATAAAAAGGGTGAAAAATCAGAGTTATTTGGCTTTACAGATAGCGATTATGCTGGAGATCCTGATGATAGAAAAAGCACATCTGGTTATGTCTTCATGATAGGGTCTGGAGCAGTGTCATGGTCATCAAGGAAGCAACCAATTGTCACTTTATCAACAACTGAAGCCGAATTCGTAGCTGCAAATTCAAGTGCTTGTCAAGCTATTTGGTTGAGACAAATTCTTGCAACTCTGCAGTTCAAGCAAAAAAGAGCTACAACAATTTTTTGTGACAGCAATTCAGCAATAAAACTGTCCAAAAATCCAGTTCTACATGGAAGAAGTAAACACATTAACATCAGATATCATTTTTTGCGAGATCTTACAAGAAATGAAATAATTGATCTTGTCTACTGTAGAAGTGAGGACCAAGTTGCTAATATATTTACAAAATCCCTCAAACTAAGTGCGTTTCAGAAGCTTAGAAAGCTGCTTGGAGTTTGTTCAAGGAACTCATTTTAGTGCAAAGGTTACTTTTGTATCTAAACTAATATCTAATCATTAGTTTAAGGGAGGGATTGTTGAATAAAGTTGACCCGGTCATAGGAGTCTGTTATGCATATGACTCTGTTTACCAGGTCCTTAGGATTTAGTTTTGGATTTTATGTTAGTTGCTATTTTCTTGTTTATCTATTAAATGTACAGCCTATTTAAAGGCTTTAAACTGATAAATAAAGTATGGAAAATATTCCTCTTTTCTATTTATTGTCTGATACTTAACAAAAATTTCACTTTCTTTGTTTCAAACGCCCATTGGATTTCCTTAATTTATCCATTTGGTTTCTAACTGTGCTCTTTGTTTGTTTCCTAGGAAAATTGACAAGCTAGCACAAAACAACACACCCGCGTACAGGTGTCGTGTTGGGGGATATGAAACTTTATTATCTTATTTTTCCTTCATTTTTTAATTAAAACCAAAAATTAATTACAAATCTTCTTTTAGAAGAAATCGAAATTTTAATGTGTGAGTTGGTACAAATCAAAGGCGCCACATGTATGATTGTAAATTTGAAATCTGGCACATGACTCCTAGTACATATGGCTTTATTCGTATTTTTCTTTTTCTCCTTAAATATTTAATTTCCATGCTTTGTGTTTGTGAAGATAAACTTCTTTTTAGTTTCTTCTATTTCATGTTGGAGTAGGCGTAGCCATATAAAATTTCGGTGACCAAAGTGGGAATTGGGCAGCAACCTTTTTATTCTTTATTTAATAACTTTTTTATTTTATTTTGCTGAGTAATTAATTGCTTCTTTTTCTTTTCTTTTTTTCTCCGCAATTCAAGGTTCAAAGCTTGACCACACTTATTAATATACAGAATAATTAAGCATAATAAGTTGCTCGGTTACCTTTTATTTAGGTGCAAATTCGATTTATAGAGTGTACTCAATTTGTAAGGAGAATATTTTACGGATCGTAATTATATATTTAATGTAAATTTGTTAAAAATTATATATAATACCCTTTACTCATTAAAAAAATAAAATAAATATATTATAATATGTAAGCATTTATTTCTCATGGATCTGCATTTGTTATCCAGATAAACCTACCACCTTCTTCGTACTCAATTATAATAATAGTGTTAAATTGTCAATTCGTCTAAAAACTGGCAAAAATCGTTAGGAGATTGATACAGTCAAAAAGAAAATAAGTGTAACACTCAATTATAATAATAGTGTTAAATTGTCAATTCGTCTAAAACTGGCCAAAATCGTTAGGAGATTGATACAGTCAAAAAGAAAAAAAGGGTAACCGTTAACTTCTTTCTATCTATAATAATAATAATAATAAAAAGTATAAACAATTAATATATCACTTGTAACATTAAAATATTATTAAGTAGTTCTTTTATAATATTAATTATTGTGAAAGACTGACAGTTGGTATCATGCGTAGCTATTTCGTTTTTGTTAGAAACTAGAAAGTATCCATGCTTAGCCATGGACCTATGGTTGCCTTCTGTAATGAATTCGACACAAAGTGGAAGATACCTTTCTTTTTTTAGGAAAAAGTGGAAGATACGTTAAGAGTTAGATAAACGGCTATTTAAAAAAAAAAATCTATGATAATCGTTTTGTCCATTATTAAAATTTATTTTACTATATGAAATAATAAACAGCTATCTAAAACAAACAATATTTAAAAAAAAAATCATCTCTAATGAGTGTTTAAAAGCTCTTTTGAAAAAATAAAAATAATATTATAAATATTAAAATATCTACTAAATAATATATATTAAAAAATAAATTTTTAAATAGATAAATAAAATAAAAAATTAATTAATTAAATATTATCATACTATCATTTAATAAATAAAGTTAGCATTTTTAAAATTTAGACACGGTTAAAATAACTATATCTTTTGAAAAAAAGTCTATTTGACAATATGACATTTATTTATTTTTATCTATTTTTCTTAAACAAAAAAACAACACTGCATAATTTTTTTTTTATTTTTTTTTGTTCTTTCTCTTCTGAAGCTTTCTTCCTCCGGTGATTTCCAAAAATCTTCAAAGCAGAGAATAAAAATGGGTCAAGATAAAGTGAGAAGTTGGGGTTTTCTGAAGCTTCCGTTCCTCTTTGTTTACCTTTTTCTTCAACACAGAATAAAAATGTACAAAAACCTAGAGTAGTTAAACTACTCTTGCGCACTTTAGATTAATAAAAGATAAAGGGAAAATTACACATATATGATCTTCCCTATTCAACAAGTACTTCAATCAATCAGCAATGACTTAACTTCACACATTAAAAAAAAAAAAATCAACCGTGATTATATCTCTAATTAGGGACTAGTTAATAATCAAAACACAAAAACGACATCAGAAATGCCTCCAACAGTCTCTTCAAAACCAGGAAGATTCAAGCTGAGTTTGCCATCAGCAAGCCACTCAAAATGCGCCTCATCACCATTCAAATAGCAGGTCTTTGGAGAGCCACTCGAGAAGCATAAGAAATTCCCTCCCCCTTTAACTTTAATCTTCACATTAAACTCAGCTCCAGAGTCTCCACACTCCAACTCCTGGATTGTCCCTCCACTGTTGAACATATTAGTGAGGCCAACAGGGGCGAATTTGATACTGGGTCCCAGCTTCCTGATTGGCACAAAACTGAATATCTCAAAAGCAGATGGTTGGATTGTGATTGGAATTGCATCAGATTTTGGGGTCATCAGATGGAGTTCCTGGGCCTGGTCGAGATAAACCACATACTCTTCAGCCTCACCCATATGGGCAGCCTCTTTGTTTTGGTCCCATTCGATGTCCTTAACATGAACCCAACCAGACATTGGGTTGTAGCACTTGGAATACCCCTTGATCCTCTGCTCCTTGGGGTCCCACCCGGCCCCTTGGCAGTTGAAAGCTCCAATCACACCTCCAAACTGTGGAATATTATGAACATATAAGAAATTTTCATTTTCTTAAAATAAATTAAAGCTGTTTAATTGAATTACGTGTGTATATATATATATATATATATATTCTATACCAACTTTACCTTGTTGAAGTTCCAAATTTTGAGAATGGTTTTGTTGTCAAATAAAGGGTTTTTGAAGAGGCAATCTCTGGTTGGGAGAGCAAAATGCTGGCACTTGGGAATGGTACCGTCAGGGTAGACAAGCTTTGCCAGGAGTTCGAAATCGTGACCTCCCACTGAGTCACTCACATATACAGGACCTCCACAGATAGCCCTTGATCCTGCGTGGAATTTGGCACATAGATGATCCGATTGGAACATGTCCCAATCAGGTTGGATTATTTGACCCATCCACATGCTGTTGTAGGAACAGTGGATCATATGAACCCCTTGTAACCAATAAACTCCCATTGGGTCTCCATTTGGATCCTGGAACCAAAAATCATCACCTGGAAAAAAGCAATAAAAAATAAAAATAAAAGCCAAGTAAATAATGTTGCTACATGATGGGAAATGTATTAAACTTTTACGGGTTTAATTAGAACATAATTCCTTACCTACTCTTCCCATGGAAATTTGATTGGTTCCGAGGAAGAAGAAGTCGTTGCATTGCTGCATGCTAGAGATAAGTCCATTCCCATTGAAGTTCTTCACAATAGAGTTGCTCAGCCCCTTGTAATAAGCCTTTGCAAGCTCCACTCGGCCTCCATATTCTTCAGATACATATTCAAGAGTCTGCACATTAAAATTAAAAAAAGAGTTGATAGAATTAATTATTAAAATCCGCTAGATTTGCAATCCTAAAACAGAAATAAAGAAAAGTAGAAAGTTAATAATTACGTGGATGACATCCACTTTGACTCCAGTTATTCCAACTTTGGCCAAGTAGGAATGCATGGAATCATAGAAATCATCAGCTTGTTGAGGATGGACGAGTCCAATTTCACCTTCAACAATTTTCACCACAGCAAGATCTTCCATTGTCCCATCAAGTCCCGGAGAGAGTTTGCATGGAACTATCTTTGAATTGAGATGGGTTGAACCGGGTCTAACACCGCCCCAAGCACCACAAAGAGCATGCCAAACATAAATATCATCCAGACCTTTAAACTTGGTTCTCAAATCCCTCGTGAAAGCCTTCAATCCAAAGCTATCAGCCTCGCAAGAACAGCTTCCACAGCCCCGTCCATTAGAAGAGCTAGCAGTACCGCTTTTTTCCCCAGCAAATATCTCGTTCAGCTCTTCTTTCACCTTCTGGATTTTGGCTTCGAAATCGGAGAGATCAGTGATTCCTGATTTAATAGCCCTGTTAAGGTCCTTCTCAGCGTGTTCCAACTCTATGGCCTTGGAGATTAGAATCTTTGGCCTTTTCGGATCAAAGGGAAGAGCATCAGGACCCAACAAAGACCCGCCTCTGTATTTTCTGAACTTGTTACCCTCCTCCAATTTGTAAAGCCTCGCAGTCATTTGAGTCCCTCCAAGGACTAGATTCTCGGCGTCCTCTTTCGGATTCTCACCGTCAAAATTGATGCTTTGCCAACCATCGTCGATGATGATAAACCTCGGAGAAAGACCACCTTCGGAAAATTCTTTAACACCCTGCCAAACACCTTTGGGTTCCACAGTTAGATAGAATGCATCCCAAGTGCACCAACCAAATTTGTTCACCAAACCTGGGACTGTTTTTTCTTCTAAGAGCCTGAAGGTACTGAGATGAACTCTTATAGCAGCAAAGGCCTCCTTCATCAAACTATATGGGTTGTCAGAAGCATGAACATAAGCTATGGCATCCAAATTCGATGCTTTCGCATTCGTCGAACCGCTCTCGGCGCCGATCATGACATGGCCATCAGAGCCGGGATGAAGAGCAGACCGGAAACACCCTTCAATGATAGGAATGATTATGACATAGGACTTGATTTCTGGGACATCTAAGAGAACCCATTGGGTTTCCATTTGTAAATCCGACCCGGAATTTCCAACCCACATGGTTGACCACCATGTTTTGAACCTAAAGATGCTTAGGAAATCCCTTCCGGTAAGCTTTCCTAAGGAGTTCATCAACCTGTCGGACGGCTCTTCCCGGCTAAATCCGAGAAAACCGCCTCTGTGAGACAGAGCATGAACACGTTGAAGCAGGGGAGGTGGAGCATCAGAAGATTGGCAAATGGTAGAGAAGGGAGTGAAAGTGAGATTGCTAGGAACTTCAGAGAGCAATGGAACACCTCCGACACTGAAATTTCCATTAGACAAATCGAAATAAGTTACCGATTTGTTGGACCTGAAGGCTTTGGAGATTGTATTTACAGGGTCGTTAGGAGGTGCCATGAGCAGAGGAAAACAGAGAAACACACAGAGGAATATGAACCAAAGGAACTAAACAAGTCGCTGTCTGAAAACACAAAAGGCCTAGGAGTTATATAGGGCGCCGCTGAAGGGTCACCGTTTGGATGAGTAATCTTGGGTATCAAACAAAAATCAAATCTAGACACTGGAAAGGTAAGTGCGAGAAAATCTCACTCTATTTTGATTCCTCAAATATACGATTTCAGCTTCCTATTATTTCTCTGTCACTAAAACTGAGAAAATGTTTAAAAATCTTGTATACAATATTTGACAGATACAGAAACTGTATAAGGAGAGAGGAAAGAGAAGCTCTTTGCAATATAAATGGATGATGCTGTTGACCGACTGAACAAATATAGAAGCTGTGAAAGACAGGATCACAAAAGGATATTGGTTTTGAAAGAGGCAGAGAAATTAAACAAAGTAATAAAATAAATGAATGTTCCAAAGAGAGAAAAGCTGTGATTGTTTTGGTTGCAAGTGAAGAAACGAGAATGGTATTGAATATGTATTTATAGAGAAGAAAAGGAGGAAACGGTGCCGTGGAGAACTGTACAAAAATAAAGAATCAAGTAAGTAATCAGAGACTGTGAGAGAGAGAGGCCTGGACGGTTGTTGGTGATGATTTCTAAATCCCAATTCCAACCTTCTTCCTCCTCTCTTTTGGTATGTTAAGAAACTTTTATTTTTATTTATTTATTTATTTTTAATTGGAGGGGATTTCTTCACGAGACTTTGAATTCAAGACTTAGGCTGTTGCAAAAGGACGTGAAAGACATCCTTATATGAATGAAAAAGACAAATCGACTACTCGTCCTGCATCCAGGGACACTGGACAGTTTTTGTATTAATTGGAAATTAATCATCCCAGAAATCCATAAAAAGGGTATTCAAATTTGAAACTTTTTTTCCTCTAATAAAAATATAATTAAAATGTAAATAGACATAGATTATAAAGGTCAAGAAAGCATGCCACTTGGCCATTCATGTCTGTTCATACCTTCCAAAAACATTATTTTCTAATTCTTCGCCTATGTTTCCCTATTCTCTCGTTTGTCTTGGTTTTTTACCAATTCGTCCCTTATTTTTGCTACTAGTATCATTCTACTGAATAAGGAATTTGATTTACATTTTCATTATTTTTAATGGGGAATTTGGAATGCTGATTTGTTCTCTTTTATCTTTGTGGTCTCCTGTGGGTCCAAACCGACCTTATACTTTGCCATAAATAAAAATTCACATTTGATTGAATTTGTGTAAAATAATATAATTTTGAGGCTTATCCTATTAAAATTGCTAAAGAAACTCATATTTTCTAATTTCTCAAAACGGTTGAGCAAAACATATAATAAATAAAAATAAAAATATGGTGGGCGTAGAGGGTCATGGATCTTTGTGGAACACTGAAAGTAGGCGGTGGATAAAATAGGAAGTTTCATAAGTGAGTATTTTTTTATAGTCAAAATCTACTTGGTTATGTAAAGCTTGATTTGATCAATAAGTTTTGAATCTAATCTAGCTAATTGAACTATATTTTTTGTAATATTTTAAAATGACTAATTTTGAGGATAACTAAACTTTATTTATTTATCACTTACATTTATTTTATTTGTTGGTCGGGCTACAACCA
>QANX01000597.1:0-31283 GCA_003254975.1 Ochetophila trinervis | reverse complement strand
AAAAAAAAAAAAAAAGATTAATAACGCTCTTGAAGTCCTGATCATTACTATGTTTATTTATTTATTTTTCCTTTTTGTTTGTTGTTTGTTTGGGTTTATTTTTCTTTTATTATTATTATTACTATTATTGATTTTGGCAATGTCAAGCATGCATGGCAATTTATTGTTTTATGGAAATACGCTTATTAATTTGTTGTGTTTAAGCCTACGAACATGTCATGTTGAACTATGTTTCATGTTATATCGTGGCTTTTATATTTTTTCCACTCAAATTCAACTTTTTAAATTTTCACATTAAACCGTATTCGTGTCTTTTCGTGTCTTATTTTATTCGTGTTTACTAAGCTAGAGATGTTTGATATATTTTTTTACTTAAATTGATATGTGTTTAAATGATAAGGTAAACATCGAAAAAAAAAATATCCACATACAAAAATTCCACGAGTATTGCTACAGATACAAAAATATCGACCAAATTTATTTATCAAATAACACATATTAAAGTATTACATGTTAACATATTCATATAACTTAAATATGTATATGTGAACTTTTAAATGCATAAGCGAATCAATAAAATAAACTCATTAAATATTGAGACATTATTTGAAAAATAAATTTAGTCGATAGTTTGATAATTCTAGCTTTATTGGAAAACCACATGATTAATAATTGTCAATTTAAATATTCAAAATATTGCAATTAAGGTCATATTATATATATATATATATATATCTCACACCTAATGAAAGTAACAAACAATACAATTGCCAATTTAAAAATATTCAAAATATTATAAATCAAAACCAAAATTGTACATCAAACGTAAATAATAGAAAACTAAAATCTAGAGCAAGATATCAATTTTTAAATAAATATAAAGTTATCATTTTCCAATGCAATAAGATATGAATCTCATAGTTCTTTAAAAAAATAAAAAAATTAAACAATGTAAAAAGTCAGTTATAAAAAATAATTAAATTATTACTCTTCTAATCGTATTATGATGTTTCAACCTATTTTTTTATTGTATTTTACCGCGTGACACTAATATTAATTCCACTCGATAGTGAAGATCTAAATCCGTAAATTATCATTTGGTTTTACATTTTGACAATTAGCCTAATTGTGTGAATGTCAGTTCCCTCATAATCTCCTCTAGCTGGCATTTATATCTTAATTAAGAGAAGGCCATACACTTATTCGACACTCTACTTTCATTGGTATTTTATACACACAAATACACATAGTAATTAAGTCCGGATTTTCTCATTTAAAAAAAATAAAGATTGTCACTAATAATATTTTATTAAAGAATTTATCATTAAAATAAATTATCAGAAACAAAACTATCACTAATAAAGATTATTAGTATAATTATTATTTTTTAAAACAATGAAGATATTCACGCCATAAATTTTTTCTAAATATATATATATATTTGTAATTCTTAATTTTTCTTATAGATCTTATTTAATTGATCTAGCTCCTGGCATTGGTGTCCCTATGAGATTTGATGCTTCCACTTTATCTGGGGATTTTTAACATTTGGCAACGGTTATGGTTGTTTTGGATTTATCTTCTCATCTTCCAGAAACCATTAATCTATAGAAAAAGATGGTTTCTGCAACACTATCACTATATTCTATGAGAATTTGCCTTCTTTTTGTGATGTTTGTAACAATGATGGACATGAAGTGGCCCACTTTAGGCTTGTTGAAAAGCAGATTGATAGATAAGCTTCCTTCAAGAAAGATAACGTTGGGCTGGCCAAGTGAACTAATAAAGCACAGTATATGTTCATAAGGTAAAGAAAGGTTTCTCAATCTGCACGGGTTTCTTCAGCTGGGGTGGTTATCAAATGTTATTTCTGATAATGGGAGTGATTGATAATGCACCTTCTGCTATTAATTGCCAATGTTATTTTGCCTCTTTCTGACACAAACTTAGACAACGCTTCGATGCTATTGCCAATATTGATATCTAATTGGTGAAGAGGTTTGCTATAGAAGAAATATATATATATATATATATATATATATATATATATATAACATTAAAAGCACTACAAAAAATTAGCCTTCCTATGACGCACATAAAACGTCGTCTAAAAGGTTTTAGACGATGGTTTGAAATTGTCGTCTAAAGCATCGTAGTAAGAAGTCTTAAAAATACACGACACACAAAAACCGTCGTCTTTAGAATAAAATACGATGGTTTTTAGCGTCATTTTTATAGCCATAACACGTAAGATCCACATGGCTACTTCAAACATAAAACGACGGGTAAAAAAAGTCGTGGTATGGTTTGACGTGGCACCATTGGTAGGTGGACAACGGACAAAACGCGTCGTATTTGGTAAGCAACTACATCAAACACAACCCACAATGTGCGTCGTGTAAGCCACCAAAGACGACACACAATGTGCATCATCTATGTCCATTAAATGACCTCAAAGACGACGCACAATGTGCGTCGTTAATACCCCTAAACGAACGACGCACAATGTGCATCGTCAATGCCTCTTTTTTTTTTCTTTTCTTTTTAATTTTTTTGCATTTTTTTTTGGTTTTTCCAAATTATATTTTTAGGGTTTCAAATATATATTTTTATGAACAATTTAAAATAATTTATAATAGATCAATTGGATAAAAATTTATAAAATAAAAAATAAAAAATGTAAATGTAACATATATTAAATAAAATAGTACAATAATATCATTTAATTTATATAATGTTTAATCGACACTAGATAAAAAAATTTCAGGATTAGAAATTCTGTTGATTAAATATGTAGCCTATTTGTCTCTGATTAGTCTTCATAATCTTGCACCCAGACAGCATTATGGAATTGTTTAAGAAAAATATTATATTTTAGGCATTAAATATATTTAACATAAGATAGTATAATTATAAATATAAATATGACAAATAATATTTCATTAAGCTTACCAAGTTATGAAAGGACTTTGGTGAGGAAAAATTTCTGTTAATATTTAAAATATCTCTCATCATGATGCATACATAATATGCACATTCAATCCCACCCAATTGCAAAGGAGTCTACAATTGAATTTGAACAAAAAATTCAAATACATAAGAATAAAATTATTAAATGAAAAAAATAGTAAAATGTAGTATTTTGGATTTTATTACCTTTGTGCTTGGCCAAACCAAACTGCTCTTCTTGGATTTTCTAGTCTTCGGTCCATTCCAAATTGCAAAACCTCATTTCCATATGGCATAAATGAAAATAGTTAAAAACATTTAATATAATTAATAAATGTAAATAAATAGTTAAAATTAATTACCTATTAATCATTTGTTTAAATCTGCACGTCCACCCAATTTAATAGAGTCAAAAAACCAAGCAAATCCCTCAAATGGATTGACAACGGCATCCAGTAACCACTAATAAAAAAAACATTTATGTAACATTTATTGCACTAAAAATGAATTAGTAAAACAAAAAAAATTACTAATATTATAGCTCCATCTAATTTACTTTATTAATTAAAATACTTAAGAGTGATAATATTGAATCAACCATATTTTATTGTCAAAGCCAGTGCTTTTTCATCTGTTAAAGGAGCTCCGACGCTCAAATCAGTGAAGATGAAATGACATGGTTTGAATGATAGAATGAACATAATGGATTCAGCTTGTATTGTGCTTTGTTTTTACTTTATCTTTAATGGTATTTATAAAGGCCTTGTTTAATGGATTCCCGCAGAGAATCTATTTATAGGTTTAAATGATATTTTTCTAATTTGATTTGTTTTGATTTTGATACTACCTGTAACTGCTTCATTGCGTGATTAATACATGTAAATATGAGTTTGGATCCTTACATGTGTATATTCGGTCTAGCCTCTTTTAGGTTTTTTTTGGGTCTTTAAATTTATTTTTACTTAGGGTGGCTTTATTGAGTTTCAAACCTTTTCTTGCTAGATCTTTTTGCTCTTTTACCATGTTGAATCACCACTTATCCTAAAAGCTTAAACTGATAAGATGTAGATAATTATCTTTTTTATATTTTATCTCTAACATAGTTAACAAATATTTGAGATGTAAACCCGAGCTGAGCTTTGTAACCAAAACCAAGGGTTTATGCAGGATTTTATGAGCTAAGTCCGAATAAACTTGTGGCTTTGGAATTTCTGTGTCCACGGCTTGAGTTCCCTACTAACATGTCACCACATAGTGCTCATATGACATGTCAGTGATTTTAGATCTATACAGTTAGCCCCTACTCTACAAAGGTAATAATCCTTCTAAGAGTAGAGTGATAATGATGGCACACCGACTTTCATAAACTTTTGGAACGCATCTCACTGTGGTCATTTGACACGACCCTGGTCGTTTTAACTCTTTTTCTCATATCTAGGATTCTTCTTTTAAAATTATTACTTTTCACAAATTTCTTTTGTCTTCTTCTGTGCAAATTATTTTTGCCATCTTCTGCTCTTTTTCTCTGGTTATTATTTCGCCAAGCGTTTCAAGAAGATATGGTTAGTCTTCTATTTCCTCTCTCTACATTGCTCGATTTCATTTCTTGCTTAGGTTATTTTTTGAATTTCTTCATTTTCATAACTCAAGATTCAAAGGATTCGCAATGTATAAGGAGAGGGTAAATAGTGATAATCGGATATCACATTTTGAAAAGGAATAATTAAATTTAGAAAAGTAATAATTGGATATCACAATTTTGTGACACATTAGAAAATGGGCCTAATTAGCCTATATAAACGTGGGCATACAAACAGGGATACCATGGTTCAAGTGGGACTAGCCCATACATATGGACCGTACTTTAAGCATCCACATGACAATGGGGCACTGAGGTTTGAATTCAGAATCTACAATTGATGGAATTGAAAAGTGAAATTAAAATTAATTAGGCTTATTTACACCTATGCTTACTAATCTTTGAGGTTTATGATAATTTGTCTTTCGACTTTAAAAATTGATAATCATGTTTTCTATTAACTTTAAACGTTGCTCCAATATTTATTATCGTCATTAATTGATAAATAATGTCGTTTTATATCCCACGTGCAATACCAATATGGATAATTTTGTCTTTCTCGCTTGATCTCTCTTCCTTTTTTTTCCTAAACAGTTTGAAAAAAAGAAAAGAAAAAAAAAAGTCAAAAGGAGAAGAGCAATGGATTTTGGGAATTGAAAAATCAAAAGAAAATCAAAAAAAAATTTGTCCTATAAAAACAATTTCTGAGTCTGATATTTGTTAATAAGAATTAAAAAGAAATTATGATACTAAATAGATAATTACTTCCTTGCATAAATCATACTTTGGAATCGAATCTTCAATTAGATTTAGTCAAGTAGTAACATCATCTCCAATGGTGAATGTGGATTGTTATATATGTAGCATAGAAATAGACACTTTCTAAATTTATATGGCATAATGCACATTCAATTTAAAAATTATTCTCCAATGGTAATGTGCACAAATATTATTTATGGTTATTAATTAATTATATATTTTATTAAGTATTTTTAATTTTTAAACAAATTAGATTTTTAAGGTAAATTTTACTTTTTAGAAAACTTGATAATGTCTAACAGAGCCTCCAGAAGTAGACATTCTCATTGATAATGTCTAGGCCACATCAGCTCGACTTTTTTTTTTAGACATTACCATTGGAGTGCATTTTTTCAAAACAATGTCTATATTTGCTTATGTGGCATGTTAATTTTAGCAATTCACATTCCATTGGAGATACTCTAAATATTATTGACAATATACTTCCAGAATTTCGGTTAAACCGGATTTTGAGGAAATATATTTTCCTTTTAATTTATAATATTGGAATCCCTAGCTAAAAAAATTATTTCATTAAAAACGCAGTAATAGACCAATGCGACCATTACATGCTTCTTCCAAAGTGAACTGACTTTTCATGTAAATCAAAAAATTTTAAGAAGAAAAGAAAAGAACATATTTTATCATAAACCAATGCGACCATTACATGCTTCTTCCAATATATTTTATCAAAAGATAACTTGTTAAATCAAAAGTTGATTTCACAACTTTAATGTAACAATATGACCCTATACGTAATAGACATTATATGTAAACTAAAATTAACAAAATTAAGTACGTAGCAAGTCCGATGTCAGCCTTTTACAATTCTACAAGTTTTACCAATCTTTTTAGAATAAATAAAATTTATACTAATGTTGGATATATCCTTACACCTCAACAATAGTTACCTTTCTTGTGTGTATTGTATATATATAGTACGAAACAGAAAGTCTTCAAAATATATAGTTTGTTCGGTGTAGTTAACTATTAAAACTAAAAATTCATAAGAATGGCAAAATTTGTTGTAGGGATCGGTATGTTAACAGGAATAATTACAATAATGTTTTTCATAGTTGTTGTGGTAGCAAATCGTACTCCTAATTATAACCCACATCCAATATCTAATTTTCTTTATCCCTCGTCACAAGTTAACGGTGGAGGTAAATTCGACATGCGATTTCCTAGCCTATTTTTGTATCGAGAATTCTACCAATGCTTGGTCATGGCCCTTGTTAAGTGTACCGTATCTTCAGGTGTCATCAATGGACAATACGTCACGGTTAGGGATTCTTCTTGTCTTCAAAAGGAAGGTAACGAATGTGTTGAAGAATTCTTAAATCTCATTTACCGCTGCACTCTTAGCTGTACCATGCACAGAGCCACCTCAAATATTGTTGAATTAGGTATTAAAATCTAGCTTTTTATACTCTTTATTTGTTTTATTTTAATTTTTATATATCTATTTCTTTTACATATATTCAAAAGTTCTATAAACAAGATAGATGTGCGAAATTGGGTTTAACAACTTATACAATGGAAAAAGAAATGTTAGAGAAAAAGTTTTAAACTAAATGACAATCCACCTTTCAATACTTTAAATGTTTGATAGATGCAGTAATTCATATTGGTAAAGGTCTCAGAGGTTTTAGCTAGGTTCAAAAAATTCAACAATTGTACCTAAAAATTAAAAATATATATATGAAGACAAAAAATGAGCCTAAAAAATATAAAATTACCTATGAATGAGAGTACTAAAAATAAAGTACATCGCAGTTTAAAACGTGATAATTATTCAACTTGGTCAATTTTTATTTCAAAATGATTTTCATTACAAATTGGATAGATATTACCATTAAATCAAAATAATGTATAAAAATATAGAAGATTTCGATAAAATATTATATATAATATTTGCAGCATTATAATTTTTCACGTGCAAAATTCTTGTATCCAATGATCACTTTCATTGTAACACAGAATGGAATGAAGTGAATGATTATGTGGAAACTTGCTATGAGGGTTGCAAGAAGGATTATTAATTGTAATCTTGCTTTTGTTGTGCAAAATCTGGGAACGAGTGAAGAAGGTGAAAAAAGAGTAATAAAGCTATGATAGTTATTACTTTATATAGCTATATTTTAATTTTTATTTACTTTTTTCGTATTTGTTAACTACTTTAATACTTTTGCTGCATGTATGCCATCTAAGGTATCCCAATCTATTGTATTATGGAAGCGTTTTGCTATGTTATAATAATGATCACCTTGGGGATCGACCATGGTTATATGATAATATCAATTGGGACCATTTTATTTTCTATTATTATTCAATATTTGAAAATTAATATGAAAAGATGAACTTTGTAATGGTAATGAATATAAATTGTCATTTAATATATATGCCATACTGGTGCTCCAACAGTGATAATGACAAATAGCATTTTTTTAAGGAAAAAAAATCTTTATCTGCTGGCTGTCATTTATATCTTAATTAAAACAAGGGCTTTTAGATCACATTTGTAATGGTATATCAATAAAAAGTACTAAAGTTAAATATAACAGCTAGCGTCAGCACATAGGATCCACCATTAATAAAAACTTACAGGGTTACGAATATATTAGATTTCAGTTACGCATAAATTAATATTTAGTTATGAAATGACTTAATTTTTATAGATAAAGACTTTCAGTGACGTGGCTACTGTTTCGACATTGTCACGAATCATTTATTTATAAATGATTGAATTAGTTACGAAAAAACTTATTTTAATCATGGAAAGACATTGTTGCTGTAGGCCAAATTTTTCGTAGTGAGCATCACCGCATAGGATCCACTAGTAATAAATCTTACAGGGTTGAGCCGTTGAGGGTGCAAAGAAACCAGAAATTAAGTTTTAATTATTAAATAATTGCACAGATTAAAAAGCTTCACCTCCTTGGCCTGCTCTGTTTTGTTGGGCTTATTGCCGCGGGGCTTTTAAAATAACTGCCTTTCCCATTTTTCAAATTTGAACATAAAAAAAGCATTTCCTATTTAATTAATTTTGTGTGATTATATTTTAATTTTCTATTTCACACATCATTCGGAAATTTTAGTTTGATCAATCATAATTTAGATTTTCATGTGCTAGAAAATTAAATATTGCATGGCAAATATATTAACATATAAGATAGATTTGATTCATAATAATCGACATCAACATGCATCCATAAACACAAAAAGAGTGCTAAAACATTCAACAAAAGATACAAATCTCTAAACCCAACTTCAGTCTCAAACAACTTAGACTATAGTTTTATTTCACGCATTACTCAAAAGCCCAAAATATATATATATATATATATTTATATATTAAGGATCTTCTTCCATGGACGATATCGGAGGTTCATGGAATTAACAATGTTTAGTGCAGAAACATCGGCGGCGAAAGCCCCGGCAGTGGCCTCCATGAAAGCCCTCAGTTTTGCAAACGCCTGCGCAGTTGCTCTTGCTCACGCATAGTCCTTTGAACTTATGGCTTTGAGTCTCACATGTCCTCCCTTCTGCAACCATTGGCCCCATTTCTACATGCCCAAATTCAAAATCACATAACATTTCAATTAATTAATTTATCACTTTTTATAATAACACTATTTTTTTTCCTTTTATCAAATTTCTGTTTTCCTAAATTTTAATTAATATAGGGCATAATTGCTTTGAAATTAGACTAGAGTAAAAACTTGATTATATACATATATATATATATATAGACAGTTAATCTCAGATCAGAAAAACTTGATTTCTTTAAAATAAATCTTAAATCATGATCTAAACTTCATTGTATGCATAGAATATAATTATATATATATATATGAAAAATGAAAATTAAGAAATATATATACCGGTAGCCACAAGCAGAAACAGAAGGAAAACAACCGAAAATAAACGCAATGTGGAGCGCCCCATCTTATGATCTCTAAGAAAATTAAAAGAGAACGCTGAAGATGCAATGAATGAGCTTACGCAAGGCATATATATATATATATATATATATATGTTTTTTAATTAATATTATTTTGCATATTATTTATAGAGAGTTAAAGTGCATATATACTATGCGTTGTATGCCAACTAATATATATTAGAAAGATCCAGAACAAAGTTGAAGAAAATTAAAGATTTGGATATCAAATTAATTAGACACATCACGAAACGAAGGTGCTCAGTTGATAGCTGCTTTAATTAATTGAATAATATATTTATGATAATGGAAAATAAATAATGGGTTTTGATTGGATTTTTCTGGATATCTAGCTTTTGTGCCTTTTCCACATGTTAAAGACAAATTTCATGGCCACAAGTTGAAGCTGTGAAACCTTTAATTATCTTTCGGTCACTTCCTAAATATGGTCTCCAATGGTTGCTTTCACATTTGGAATATGCCTTTTTAAATTGTTAATTATTTCAAGACCAGATAAACTTTTTCTTATGTTGCATTCAATGAGAATTATTATTATTAGTTCAGTTTTAGCTCCGTAGGTATTTTTTCTAATTATTTTTAGTCAAGTAAAATTGGTTCAGTAATATGCTCCACATATATATACATGGCAACGTAAGTTTGAGACATATTCTCTTTCTCTGTAAATTAAAATCTTTTGTATTTCTTTTTGGTTATTATTATTATTATTAAGCCTCTTACACCTGCACCTTCAAAGTTATAGATTTGAAACACGTCACATTTCTTTTAGATTATAATTTATTGTTATTTATTAAATTTATTAAATTTCAGAAGTGATAACCCGCAGGCCACAGGCTCACAGCACTAGCTTTTAAAAAAGTATGATATTTGAGCCATAAGATATAAGATTAACAACTAATAAAAATTAATTAATTAATCTATGAGATTTTTTTTATTTTTATAATGAAATTTTCTTTTGCGACTTGTGAGATCAGAGCTGCGAGGCTTTTGACAATGAGATTTAAAAAGAACATCTCTTTTTTAAAGTATATATGAAAGCAACTACATGGTTCAAAAGAGATTTGGCATTTTCCATTTCAGATTTGACACATGTTAATCTTATAAGACTTTATCTTGCCTTTTTTTAAATCGGTTAAGACACGCTCATAGAGATATTTTTGATTTATCAGTTCTAAGTTTCCTAATAGTTAGAATTCTAAATTAAAATGCAAAGAATATTACTCTTTAATTAGTCTAATATATATGCCGAATAATGGTGGTAATTTTTATTAAGAAAAAATCTGGTAGCAAGTTCATCCTTTATCATATGAAATTGAATAAAAATATAAAATAAAATAATAATAATACTAAGGCTTAATATATTAATATCTCATGACTCGTGAATTAAATCTCACGAGTCATCAGATATAAAGTTTCAAATAATTGAGAAATTAGAACAACTTTTTTTTATCACATTAGTCTGTAACCATAAATAATCTAAACCTGAAATCCACTACTCATTAGTTTTTACTTTTTACCATAAAAGTTGTGTGTATATAGTTTTTTTCTTCGATGTATTCAGAAATATCCCATTCCTTTTCTGACAGGAACCATATTTAAGGCCTATTTCAGCCTAGTCCAAAACTATACAATTATCATTTTAAAATTTTTTAATTCATTCAATCATTGGAACGATCTCCTTTGCATTGCATAACATGATAACATAATTAATATTTCCCATAAGGCTGTGGAAAGGAAATAATTAAGGCTTAATTGAAATTTAATTTCTACTTGAAAATTTATTTATACATATATATATATATATATATGACCCACTTTCTGCCATTACAAAGTAAGCAAAATATTTTTCCTTACTCTCTTATTCAAAAATAATTTGTTTATGTAGTATTTGATCTATATATAAATATATATATATATATATATATATATATATATAAAGATATGACGTGTTAGAATTTGTGTTTCTAGCTAGATAATTTTTGTAGTACTTAGTTGTAAGGATTAATTGCACTTTTACACCCTCACTTCAACCGTCAAGATTTCATAGTTTAGGTTTTTAATTTTTTGATACAATAATTTAGGCCTTTGAATTTTTAATTGTTGCAATTTAAGTACTGTTTAACTTTTGACTATAAATTTAACTGTTGTTTGCTGTTTCATATGATTAATATTAACTGTACAAGTGTAAAATATAAAAAATAAGTAATTTTTTTAATATTAATTTTTTTTTAATATTTTGCACTTTGGATTTATATTGCAAAATGTTAAAAATCAAGAGTATCAAAATGTGATTGACCTATTTGTAAATTGTAGCTTAATGTACGTTATCACGTCTCTTTTTGTTAATATTGGGTATATTTTCTTTCAAATAAAAATACTGAGTATATTTTAGTTTACTTTTTTCTTAAATATAACATCAACAACTAATTTCAATACGTATTTTTCCTTAATAAAGTTTTGCTGATCGTCTTCTTAGATTTTGTAGCAAAAGGGGAACCAAATTAGCTATTTGAATTCATTATTTAATTAGAAATAAAAAGAAAAACTTCTGCAACTTATATTAATTAAGAATCTGAAATTTTTTCCATGCATTATATTTGAGAAATCTGTTTTTTTTTTTTTTTTTCATGCGCACGATTTGACAATGACAATTGTAAATCAAAATTTCAATTCCTAATTTGAAAATGTTTCTTTAATTCTTTAATTGCAGAGAAACAACAATGAAGCAGCTGGAAAAAATTATCAAGTTCAAGAACGAAGTCAGAGTCTCTGGACGAAGTGATAATCGCCAATATTGTTTATGAACCATCATTTTATTTATTTATAAAATGTCGGTGTCAATTAATTAAATTTGCTAGATGGTTTTAATTAATCTAGAAAATGGGTTTTAGATATGAACAATATATTAGCGCTGTGTCACTGAAGTCGATCGTGGGAATCTATGAACAAGAGAAAGGTATGTATATATAAAAATACATATATATATTAATTTTTTTAAAATAATATTGGAAAAAAAGTCGAACTTATTTATTTTAAATAAATAATTGTTGAAATTAAATATATATTTATATTTTTTGTTTACTTTGTTAAGGATTGAAAATGCATTTCTTCTTGAGCAGGATGGAAAACTAGTGTGCGTGAGAGTGAAAGGGGCTTTTGATGTCAAGAAACTCTGCAGCAAAATCTGGATTAAAGCTTTCAAGAGGGTCGAAATTGTTCATGAGGAAAATCTAGATCAGGAGATTTGGTTTGACGCTTTCAACATTTGGTTTGACCAGAACCTTAAAAGAAAAATCCAGAATATAAAGACAACATCATGGATTTTTTATTTTTTGGTAAATACAACATCGTCGATGTTGATGATAAATAATGTTTAGAAGACAAGGATGTTGAAAATTAATAATCATATTATGAGATAATATACATAAATGCAACGGATAAATTATTATTTCATTCAAATCTCATGTTATTCAATAGCATGTATAACTATACCATTCACCATAGTCTGCCATTGATTCCCAATTGTTGTAAAGTCTACAAAAAAATAAATATGTTATAGAGATCATTATGAAACTAACCCTCTCAACCCTCTGCTCTTTCTCATTAGGTAAAAAAATATATATGTTTAAAATAATGGCTCTGATCTCATATTTATAACCCCCACAAAATAATAATATAAATTATAATAATAATATAAAAAATAAGAGATGAGTCCAAATTTTAATTGAGTTCTACTGAGAAAGAAGCATTAGATTTTTGGTTTAATGGGTCCACTAAAGAATAAAGAGATGGTGATTTCAATGGGCCTCATTATTATAAATTAAACAATATGTCAAATTCCATTATTGGAAACATCAAAACCTAGTAAGTGAGTCCATTTGATTATGCCAAGTCCACATAATTATTTTAACCTTTAATATTACTCATTTGCAAAGGGCAATTTTGGTCATTTTAAAACTATTCCACCATAGCAGCAACTTCTAACATACTCGGATAGAAAAAAAATGCAGAGCAAAAATTAAAGCTTTTTAATTTGGAGGATTTCGAGTTGCATAAGGGATGCGAAATAAACAGTGTGATTTGAGATTAAAGATCAGCACCCCTTTGTGAAAAAAAAAAAAATATGGGTAGTAGTTGATTAAGTATTGGATGTTAAAGGAGAAAAACAAAAACAAAAAAGCAAAAAAAAGCAAGCTCTAACTTACCTTGATGTGGACGCATCAATGGCAGCAAGCTCTGCTTCAGCTTTGCTTGCGTTTTTTTCCTACGGCAGGCAGAGATGGAAGGTGGTGCTCTGTTCAGACCCAAGTCAATAAAAATGGCTGTTCAGACATAAACCCATTTTTCTACTGTCCGATTCCAAATCGGCATCACCAAAGACAAAAAGGAACAGCGAGAGGAGAAGCATAACACACCACACTTAATCCCCTGCTTTTCTTCTTCATCTTCATCAGCTTGTTCCCTTCATTACCGACCAAGAATTTAAATAAATACAATAATCAAACAGAAAAGTAAAAAGTTCTCAACTGGAAATTGAATAAGTTAAATGAATTTATGCATAAAAAACCCAAACATTCAATACAAAAATACAAACCCTCAACTCAGCATAACGCACTACACACAATCCCCTACTTTTTTTTCTTCATCTTCATCACCATCTAAATAATAATTAAAAAAACAAACAAAAAAGTTATCAACTGGAAATCGAACAAGTCAAATAAATTTATGCATAAATAACCCAAACATTCAATAAGGAAATACTAACCCTAAACTCGCAGCTACACATAAAATCACACTCTCAAATCACAGTCTGGGTTCACAAAGAGATACTAATTTTAATCTCAAATCACACTCTTTCTTTCGCATCCCTTCTGCAACTCAAAATCCTCCAAATTAAGAAGCTTTAATTTGTGCTCTGCATTTTTTTTCTATCTGAGTATGTTAGAAGTTGCTGCAATGTGAAATATTTTTAAATTGACCACAACTGCCATTTGCAAATGAGTAATATTAACAGAATGTGGATGGAAAATATAATAGAACCAAACAGTGCATATTTGTACATAGTTAAGGGATTAAAAATGCCAAAAAACAAATATAAAGGCTAAGTATGCCAAAGAAAATAAACATAAAGGACTATTGGTGCAAAAAACTTAAAAAGTAATACAATAAAGTCATTTATTAACAAATAAATTAAGTTGCAAAAAACAAATTTTTTGGTCATTTAAAACCAAAAAATAAATTAAGTTGAAGAAAACTATTTTTAGCCATTTAAAACCATAATGTAAAATTAAAAAAAAATTTTTTAACTGTACGATGACGTCAGCAAACCACATGATGATGTCAGCAAACCATATGATGATGTCATCCTTTTTACTCCTCCAGTTGAGTCGAGATTGACCCGGTTTGCAGACCCATAGGTACNTATAATAGAATCAAACAGTGCATATTTGTACATAGTTAAGGGATTAAAAATGCCAAAAAACAAAGATAAAGGCTAAGTATGCCAAAGAAAATAAACATAAAGGACTATTGGTGCAAAAAACTCAAAAAGTAATACAATAAAGTCATTTATTAACAAATAAATTAAGCTGGAAAAAACAAATTTTTTGGTCATTTAAAACCAAAAAATAAATTAAGTTGAAGAAAAATATTTTTAGCCATTTAAAACCATAATGTAAAATTAAAAAAAAAAATTAACTGTACGATGTCAGCAAACCACACGATGATGTCAGCAACCATATGATGATGTCATCCTTTTTACTCCTCCAGTTGAGTCGAGATTGACCTGGTTTGCAGATCCATGGGTACCGCGATCCACTTAACAAACCCAGTTGGTTTTCACTTGTTCGGCCTCCGTTTTCATCTCTGTTTGAGGGGTTTTGATCCTCATTCAATTTACATTCATAATCCAGTATCAATTTGGCCAATTATTGCCAAAAAACAAAGGCCTAAAGAGAAAAACGCATTCAGCCATTAACGTTTACAAAAACTCTAATTTCTCAAGTGTTCACATCTTAAACAATCATTTAAAGCCATCAAACATACTCAAGATGCATCATACAACGAAACCCAAACAGTAATTTCAATCAAAACATCAGTATTACAAAAAATAAAAAATTTATCAATCGGTTACATAAACCCTAAACGCAAAATCAGTGCAGCACCAAAATTGACCTTTCATACATTCTAGATGAAGTAATGACTACAACATGTTCGCAAACATCAATTATCCAAAACCAAGCTTCAATTTCTTTCAAATCCAAGTCTACAAGATTTTGATAAAACCTTGGAACAATTGAGTATAAAACCCCCAAAATCATAACACTTTTTGTTTCCGGTGTTCAAAAATTACAGATTAAAGAATAATACAATCAGAAAGGTCAAACTATTCAAAAAATACCATTCAAGGAAACACAATCATTAATTATTCTCAACATGTTTTCGAAAAAAAAAGAAAAAGAAAAAAGTCGTACGGCATATTGAAAAAAACATGATCAAAGCTCTGATACCATTGTTGAAAATTAATAAACATATTATGAGATAATATACATAAATGAGGCGGATAAATTATTATCTCATTCAAATTTCATTTATTCAATAGCATGTATAACTATACCGTTCACTCTAGTCTGCCGTTGAAAATAATAAACATGTTTATAGAGACCACTATGAAACCAACCCTTTCAACCCTCTATTCTTTCTCATTAGGTTAAAATAATACGTATGTTTAAAACAATGGTCATCATCCCATATTTATAACCCATACTAAATAATAATATAAATTATAATAATAATATATAAAAATAAGAGATGAGTCCAATTTCTAATACGGTTCTACTATAAAAGAGACATCAANATCATCAATGTTTTTTTTTTTTGCCATCAAATTCGGTGATGGTGAACATTGAGGATATAGAGAATGATTATCTTTTATAATTAATTTTATGACTGTAAGTGATATATATATATATATATATATTTTATATCTTTAAATTTCATTTAACAAAAAAAAAAGTCCCTTTTTACGAATAAATTGATATGTAATTTAGCTTAAATAAATTGCGTAAATTAAGAAATAGGAAATTTTAATTTGATGTTTCCTTTATTTTACGAATAAAAAAAAAATATATATATATATATACACACACAGAGGTGCTAAGGCACCCGATTTCTGGCTGTTTAAGAAGCCTGAAATTGCTCCGTGTTTTAACGTTGTCAAAATTGCGCTTGAGCTTGGTCAAAATTACTTGGATTTGCGGTCAAAATTGGGGACTGAAATTGCAGTCAAAAATATATTAGCTCGGTCAAAATTGCTTGGGCTCAGTAAAAACGCACTGTTTTCATCTCCATCATAATTGTATTGGGACTTCGCACCAGCCATAGCCTTGCACCAGCCAACCAAAGCTTCGCGCACACTCATCAAACCAGAGGAAATTGGCTTTACTCCGGGCTTACTCCAAGCAACTTCGCAGCCTCCAGTCGGCCTTACTCCGGGCTTAGTCCAGCTCGACTTTCCCTTTCAACTACCTCCTTAGTCGGTGGCGAAGTGAGAAGTTATTTGCACCGTCGGCGGTGTTCAACTAACTCCTTAGTTGGCGGGCGGCGATATAGAAATGCTTTGCCAGAGATATTTCTAATATTTTGAAATTTAGGGTTTAGGGATTTTTTCCCAAATTTACCGGGTTAATCTGATGCTTTGATTGGAAAATTTCATTTTGAATTCATTTGAAGATCATTATAATTTCTTTAGATTTTATATAAATCAAACTTATGAATACAGTTTGAAATAGTTAATTGGATTTGAAATTCTCTAGTATGTTAGGGTGAATAACCCATTGAATCTGAAATTCTCCAACTAGGTGGCCTCTGTTTGTCAATGGCTTCCTAAGGATCTAAATGATATAAATGAAATACCATAATTGTAAAATCAGTCTTCATGTACTTCCCAATATATGCCGTATGGAAAAAAAATAATAAAAAAATGTTTGCTTCTGTGGAGGCAAACATATAATTTGGTTGGAATGTGGTGGAGACATAATTTGGTTGAAATATATAGCATAAATGTAAATTTCTTTGACAATTGATTTTTGATATTTTCCATTAGCTGTAAGAGCTGCATTGGACTTCATGATTCTATGATCTGTTTGTATAGTTTTTTCTAACATGTTATGTTAGTGATTTGTTTGTATAGTTTTTTCCCAATATATGCCGTATGGAAAAAAAATGCTTGCTTCTGTGGAGGCAGGCATATTATTTGGTTGAAATGTGGTGGACTTCATAATTTGGTTGAAATATGTAGCATAAATGTACATTTCTTTGACAATTGGCTTTTGATGTTCAGCATAAATGTGTATGTGGCGGTTATATGAAGCCAAATATATCTCGTTCAGAAAAAAATCCAAACATAAAATATTGGAAATGTTATAATATCAAGGTTTGTTTGCAAGAAGCTCAATTGTATTACAAAAAAAATTATTTTGAATGACTTATTTTTTTATGTATTATCTTTACATGATGGTGAATATTGCGGAAACTTTGTTTGGGATGACGAAATACAAAGTATAAGCTTAAACTGGGAATTAAATTGCAATATTCGAGAGTTGAAGTCCGATGTGAATGCTATACTCAACATTTTGATTGAAATGCAACAAGAAGACAAGCAAAGAGCTAACACAGTTTATTACATATGTTTGCTTGTGATAGCTTTGGGAGTTATTTTANGTATTTCTAATATTTTGAAATTTAGGGTTTAGGGATTTTTTCCCAAATTTACTTGGTTAATCTGATGCTTTGATTGGAAAATTTCATTTTGAATTCATCTAAAGATCATTATAATTTCTTTAGATTTTATGTAAATCAAACTTATGAATACAGTTTGAAATAGTTAATTGGATTTGAAATTCTCTAGTATGTTAGGGTGAATAACCCATTGAATCTGAAATTCTCCAACTAGGTGGCCTCTGTTTGTCAATGGCTTCCTAAGGATCTAAATGATATAAATGAAATACCATAATTGTAAAATCAGTCTTCATGTTCTTCCCAATATATGCCGTATGGAAAAAAATAATAATAATAATAAAAATGTTTGCTTCTGTGGAGGCAAACATATAATTTGGTTGGAATGTGGTGGAGACATAATTTGGTTGAAATATGTAGCATAAATGTAAATTTCTTTGACAATTGATTTTTGATATTTTCCATTAGCTGTAAGAGCTGCATTGGACTTCATGATTCTATGATCTGTTTGTATAGTTTTTTCTAACATGTTATGTTAGTGATTTGTTTGTATAGTTTTTTCCCAATATATGCCGTATGGAAAAAAAATGCTTGCTTCTGTGGAGGCAGGCATATTATTTGGTTGAAATGTGGTGGACTTCATAATTTGGTTGAAATATGTAGCATAAATGTACATTTCTTTGACAATTGACTTTTGATATTCAGCATAAATGTGTATGTGGCGGTTATATGAAGCCAAATATATCTCGTTCAGAAAAAAATCCAAACATAAAATATTGAAAATGTTATAATATCAAGGTTTGTTTGCAAGAAGCTCAATTGTATTACAAAAAAAAATTATTTTGAATGACTTATTTTTTTATGTATTATCTTTACATGATGGTGAATATTGCGGAAACTTTATTTGGGATGACGAAATACAAAGTATAAGCTCAAACTGGGAATTAAATTGCAATATTTGAGAGTTGAAATCCGATGTGAATGCTATACTCAACATTTTGATTGAAATGCAACAAGAAGACAAGCAAAGAGCTAACACAGTTTATTACATATGTTTGCTTGTGATAGCTTTGGGAGTTATTTTATATTTTAGCAAGATAATCTAGTTTGTAACATTTGTTTCAACTTTTTTAAAAGCTTGTAGAAACTATAAAAGAGATTACTCTTTAGAGTATAAAAATATTGATTTCAACGTTTTTTGCATTTATATATTTTTAAGAACAAGTACAATGAAGCATTTTTTATTTTTACTAGTATATATTTTTAAAAACAAGTACAATGAAGCGAAATGGTCACATGCACGAAATCAATCTGACATAAAATTAGTATATAGTATTGTCAATTGCCAAAGCAAGAATAAAACCAAAGAGTACTTTAATATGGGGTGATATATCATTGGAGTAGCAATTTACCATCTACCACATTAAAAGTACATGATCAATATAAATTGGAGTATAAATCATATAAATTATAATTCCTAATTAGAGATAAGAAACACATTAAAAGTACATGATCAAAAACTATACTTTTTGCCAAAGCAAGAATAGAACACCAAACTGCACTTTTTGCTTTTTTGCATACCCAACTAAGTAGAATTTTCTCTAACTTACATTTCTCTGCAACCACAACTAAGCTAAAAATATATATAAACCAAAGAGTACTTTCAGTGCAACACAAAAATCACACATAATGAATAAATAATTTCTTCACTTGAGAAATTCCGAACTACACTTGAAAAATTCCGATCTTCACTTGAAAAAATTCAATCCTGAAAAAGGTTAATTTATAGTATATAATACCATCAACCATCAATAATTGCTATATTCATATGCATCATCAATAATTATAATCCAGGAACTAAAATTCAAATTTGATTGATTATATAAAAAAACTGAAAACCAATATCTACAAAAAATATATATAAAAGAAGCCCACTGGGAGTTTTTTTTACCATATAATATTTTTTTTTTGTTTCACTATATTCATATGCATTATCTTCCATACATCCACTATATTCTCAGATTTATCCTCCATACAATATCATGCTAAAAGCATTTCAAAATTGGGGGGAACTGCTAAATTGGGGGAAACAAAACCCTAAATCCTAAATTTCAAAAGTTTGAAAATACCTCCAATAATATCGCCGCCGACTGGTGCAGAGGTGCAGAGGAGTATCGCCGCCGCCTGTCCAAAGGAAGCCTTTGGTGGTGCGAGCATTTCCGATGCCTTTGATGGTGCCGCCGATGGGTGCAAAACGGGAACCACGAGCCGGAGGCTGCGTTTGATGATCTCCTCCTCTGGATTGATGTTCTGCTCCTTTGCGTTCGATGACTGGTGGCTGCACATGATTTCTTCAGTTAGTATTCGAATACACGAACCAGTGGAGGCAGAGTTTGAAATTTAGTTCAAAAAGTGCGTTTCCACCTTTCCCTCCAATTTTGACCAAGCTTTTACCCAATTTTGACTAAGCTTTTACTGAATTTTGACCATGATTTTACCAAATTTTGACCAAGCTTTTACATTAGACGGAGCCATCAAAATTTCGTGTGTGTTTTCGGTCTCGCTTAAGAACCCAATCAAGTGCCTTAGCAGGGCTGTATATATATATATAGCTGTAAGTTCATTCTTTATCATATGAGATATTGAAATAAGGTTTAATATATTAATTATAGTACTTTAAATTAAAGAAACTTTTGCTTTTTTTTATGTGTGTTGTAATATTTTTTAAATTTAAAAGGAGAGGAGTATGACTAGTGGGTTCTATAATTTGATAATAACTTGTAAAAAATAAAAATTTGGCAATACGAAAATAAGCTATTTTACCAAGATCCTCGCCAAAAGAGAGGAAAAAAAAAAAGACCTAAGGTTTTTTACAGCTTTCAATATATATTTTTAAAGTACTTTGCACTATTAGTCCCTTATATTTAGAATTTTTGGCAGATTTAACATTTTTTTATTTTTGGACAGTTTAGTCCTTTAAGTATGAGAAAATTGGCACCGTTATTTTTATGGATTTTTCATCCGTCAATTATTAATTTTGTTGGGGTATTTTTATCTTTCCAAGTCATTTTCATCATCATTTTCTCATCTTCTTCCTTTGCAAACCATTTTTGTCTATTACAGAATCACAACAACAGCTTTTCAAAATCAAACAATTTCTGCAATGGAAGCGAATGAGTTTGTAGAGGAAAAAGAGTGAGAGGGAAATGATGAAGATGACTTGTAAAGACGATAATACCCCTGCAAAATTAATAGCTGATGAATGGAAAAACCAAAAGGACTAACAGTGCTAATTTAATCATAAATAATGAACTAAGTTGCCAGAAACTAAAGATAAAAGCTAACTCCACCAAAGATTCTAAATATAAGGGACTATCAGTGCAAATTATCCTATTTTTTAACTCACTGAATCATTAAATAGATGATATATGCTCGATTGCATAGTGAAAAGAAAATAATTAAGGTTTAAATAAGTAAATAAAATTATATGTGGAAGTTTATATAATCTCTAGCCACTACAAAAAAAACGGGGCTTTTGTGACGGAAATCCTTGTGACGGTAAATTGCCCGTCACATAAAGGTGTTTTTAGTGTCGGACTTAGCAACGACCGTCACAATTTTTAATTTATTTTAGGGTAAATGTCACGCATTTTTGCCCGTCACAAATTAACATGAATAGTGGGGCTAAATCCCTGGGCGGGAAATTTTTTTTAAATTTTTTGAGTTCATCTGTGACGGAAATACAAATTTCGTCACAGATTCCATGAAAAAAAAATATATAAAATTTACAATGATTCTGTGACAGTGTTATATCCGTCACTTTTGGATAGTTTGTTAATTGTGACGGTCATTCCGTCACAATTACACTTAAAATTCAAATAAAGGTTTAGATTTTGACCGGAAAATTTTGGAGGGAAATTTCCCTCCCATACAATAAAATTTCTGTGACGGAATTTTAAACATTTGTGTCACAATTGCTAATTTTATTTTAAATTTTTTTCCTTCTAAATATATTTAACACTTATAAAAAATTAAGATCAATTTCTTCTTCTCATATGTGCAGGGGCCAACAAATCTCTGTTTTGCTTGTGGAGGCCGAAAGTGAGAGGGAGAAAAGAGATAAAATTTGCTTCTTAAATTTCTACCCACCCAACTTCAATCTACTTGTCCACCAAAGGATTCGAACCTTTTAAATCCACTGGGAAGCTTAGATTTTAGCATTTATCCCTCTAGATAGCTCAAAACATTTGATTTTCTACACTTTCATATGTAATATGTAATACTCCGTACCAGAAAAATATTAAAAATTTACAAATTTTCGAATTTGCTTCCGCCACAAAACCCCCGTTTTTTTTGTAGTGAGCATTAACTCCAAGGCAGTAAACTAACTAGAAACATAAACTTTCCTTCATAGCCCAAAACAAAAATAGAGATAATTAATTAATTTTCCCATTATCCAAACAGTTTCCCCTTCAGTCGTTTTACACATACAATTCACTCAAGCCCTACCCTGAAAGTTAATTATATTTTTTACGCTTACACAAAACCTAGGGCGTAAAAGATTGTTCTTCTCCAATACTTTCGTTACTGGCCACTTTCTGCCGTTACAAAAGTAAGCAAAATATTTGTTGTAAACACAGTTTTAGGCTTTTATGTTTTATTTAATTTCTTTACGTGGTATTTAATCCATATGTACATATATATATGATGTTTTATTTAATTTCTTTACGTAGTATTTAATCCACATGATAGATAATTTGTGTTTTTGTAGCTACATAATTTTCGTTGTATTTATATTATGTATAAATATAACTCAATTGATATGTATTTATCATGTCTCTTTTATACTGAGTATGTATAATTAGTTTTTATTTTCTTAAATATAACATCATGACCAACTAATTACTTTCAGTATATATCTATTTTTAATTTTCTCTGCAAAGTTTTGTTGATCGGATTCTTAGATTTCTAGCAAAAGGGAACCACATTAGCTATTTGAATTCCTAATTTAATTGGAAATTAAAAAATAAAGAGCCATTCCTCACGTATATTATTAAAAATCTTTTTTCTTTTTTTTTTTGGTTCATGAGCAAGATTTAACGTTGCCATGCCACATATAATTAAGATTGCACATGATATAATTAATAATTTTATATCTTAATTTGAAAAAGATTTCTCTAACTTTTTAATTACAGAGAAACAAATTAACGAAGCAGCTGGAAAATATATTCTTCAAGAAAAAGGGACCGAATAAGACTTTGGATGAAGTGAGATATTATACATAATTTGTTTTTCGTTATGTTAATTTCCATAAAATGTTTTTAATTATGAACCATGTTATGTTTCAGTTTTAGTTTTTCTTTTATACTTTGGTGTCAACTAAACAAATTTGGTGCATGATTTTAATTAATTCAGATAATCGTGGTGTACGAGTACAACATCTGCTGTCGGCCCTGAATCAATATTATTGGCATGAAATACTGTGAAAAAATGGAAGTTATATAAATTAATAAAAAACTTTAATGTTGGAAAAAAGTTAATTTATTTGTTTAATTTAAATAAATAATTGTTGAAAGTTAATATTATCTATTTGTTATTATTATTTACCTGTTAGGGATTGGAAATGTAGTTTCTAATCTGAATGATCAAAGACGAGAGAGACTCACGGTAAAAGGAGCTTTTGATGATGAGAAACTCCACAAAAAAATAGACAAAATAGTTTTTAGGAGGGTCGAATATCAAAATTGGAGGAGAGACTCAAGAGGAAAATCCAAGAGAAACTTAAGAAGAATTTCGAGAAAAAATTCATTAAACATATTTTACTTAGGTCTAAATGCACTTTAGTACCCTTTAAAATTGAATTTGTTCACGTAGGGATCTCTACAATTAATTTGTGCAATTGATACCCTCTAAATTGAAAAAAGTTGCATTTTTGTCCAATTTAGTTAAAATTGATGAATTTTGTCAACTTAAATGTCTCGTGCATAACAAATTATCTTCAAAAATAGTTTTTTCATTTTAAATTTTACCAAAAACTAAAAACAAATTAAAAAAGAGAAAAAAAAATCATAAATAAATTTTAAATTTTCTTTTATATTTTTTAAAATTTTTGGTACATTAAAAAATGAAAAAATTAATTTTAAGGTCATGTGTTAATTTTAAGTTGATAGAATTTGTCAATTTTAACTAAATTGGACAAATGTGCAACTTTTTTTGTCAATTTTAATTAAATTGGACAAATGTGCAACTTTTTTCAATTTAGAATGTATTAATTGCACAAACTATTTTTAGAAATCTTTAAGTGAACAAATTCAATTTTAAAATGCACTAAAGTGCATTTAGATCTTCTACTTATTTATTAAGGATGTTAAAAATATAATTTAATTTCAGTACGCATCTTTTACAAGCTCAAACCTGTGAAAGTATAATTATAGTATAAAAAAATATAGTATTAAAATTGTAGATTATGGATTCAATACTTTATCTGAATTCAATACTTAAGGTCCGTTTAGAACGTTTGAGAGGTTTCAAACAAAAACTATAAAAAAATGAATCCAATTTGTATTTAATTATTTTTCTGATATATATAAATATATATAAGATGAGCAAACTAAATTCTGACAGATTTCTAAGCGGAAATATAGAGAGAAATCTGAGAAATGTTTCTTTGTATTTCACAAAATGAACAAAAGATACTGATGAGCTTTGGTTAGAGAGCTATTTATATAGCCTTAAGAAGCTTTTACGTAATTAGTTAGAAACTAACTATTACGTAACTAACCTGTTAGAAAAAAAACTAAAATCTAACAAACTTTACTAGCTGAGCTGGCTAGTAGTTGAGCTGGAAACAGAGAGCTAAAACTACTCCAACATTCCCCCTCAAGCTCGGCTTATCTAACAAAGAAATACAAAACTTACAATCAAGAGTTTTTAACACTTAGTTTATCTCGTAAGTAAACAAATCTGCTGGTTCCTAAAGCCTTGGTAAAAACATCAGCTATATGTTATTTTGTAGGAACATAATGCATCTCCATTTGTCGATTGATCACTTTATCACGAACAAAGTGAATGTCAATTTCTATATGCTTCGTTCTTGCATGGAAGACTGGATTGTAGGCTAAAGCTATTGCACCAAGATTATCTGACCACACAACCGGTTTTTGTAAATTTAACTTGAGCTATCTAGAAAGCTGTGTTAGCCAACATAACTCAGCAGTAATATTCGCCAAAGCCCTATACTCAGCTTTCGTACTTGACCGAGCTACCACTGACTGTTTCTTTGAACTCCATGACACTAAGTTAGGACCAAAGAATATGCAATAGCCACTGCATGATCTCTTGTCATCAGGGCAACCAGCCCAGTCACTATCATTGAAGCCATGAAAACATAACCTGTTTGCATCAGATTTCTTCAAAAAATAATCCAAACTCTCTTGTTCCTTTGAGATACCTCAACAATCTTTTACAAGCCTCTCAATGTGAAGTCCTTGGTTTACTAACAAATTGACAAAGCTTATTAACCGAGAAGGTAATTTCAGGTCTTGTTATTGTCAAATACTGAAGTGCACCAACTACACTTCTATATTCCTCAGCATTAGTCAATAAATCTCCATCAAAAGCCGAGAGCTGTTTTCCAGCCATCATAGGAGTGGAATAGCTTTTGGCACTACTCATTCCTGTTCTCTCATGCACGAACGAAGCATATAAAAATTGACATTCACTTTGTTCGTGATAAAGTGATCAATCGACAAATGGAGATACATTATGTTCCTACAAAAGAACAAATAGCTGATGTTTTTACCAAGGCTTTAGGAACCAGCAGATTTGTTTACTTACGAGATAAACTAAGTGTTAAAAACTCTTGATTGTAAGTTTTGTATTTTTTTGTTAGATAAGCTGAGCTTGAGGGGGAATGTTGGAGTAGTTTTAGCTTTCTGTTTCCAGCTACTAGCCAGCTCAGCTAGTAAAGTTTGTTAGATTTTAGTTTCTTTCTAACAAGTTAGTTACGTGATAGTTAGTTTCTAACTAATTACGTAAAAGGTTTTTAAGGCTATATAAATAGCTCTCTAACCGAAGCTCATCAGTATATTTTGTTCATTTTGTGAAATACAAAGAAACATTTCTCAAATTTCTCTCTATATTTCTGATTAGAAATCTGTCAAAGCTTCACACGAAGTTGATTTGCTCTGATACCATGATAGATTTTGTGAAATTGTCTAACAATCCAATCATATGCAAGAGCAAGAGTAAAAACAATACGAATGGTAGTAGGTTTGACAACTGGACTAAACGTTTCATAAAAATCAAAACCTAGTTTTTGATGAAAGCCTTTGGCCACCAACCAAGCTTTACACCTTTGAACCGAGCCATTTGCATTCTACTTTACTTTGTAGACCCACTTGTTGCTCACAACATTCATCTGTGAAGTAGGAGGAACAAGATTCCAGGTCTCATTAGTCATAAAAGCATGATATTCAGAATCCATAGCATTTTTCCATACTGGAAGAGTAAGAGCAAGTTTTGTTGATTTTGGTTCTGTTGGAGAGGCTGCTGGTATGTCAACTGAAGATTCTTTAGATGTAGACACACTCAATTGAGTAGTAACACTTGAGGAATACACTTTAGGCTTAAGAATTCCACTTTTTGATCTAGTCTTCATATGATGATCATTAAGTAGAGCTGCAGGAAGATCAACAACAACATGCAAACCATCGGGAACTGAAGTAGATGGAGACACGGGTACAGCAACTGGTACCAATAAGCCCTCACTAGAAGGAGATGATATGATATCATCAGTATGTGAGTCTTGTAAAGAACCACTCTCTGCACTTTTGAATTGAGAAGAACTCATGTCAGTCATTTGTAACACTAAGTTAGGTGGAGTAGCAGCCAAATCTGATAGAACAATAGGTGCTGTCACACTAGATTCTTTAGGAGAGGCACTTTCTTGAGCACTGCAGGGAACAAACTTAGCAGCCCTTAATGACACAGTAGAACTCATTACAGGAAGGAGAGTAAAAGAAAACACCTCGGCTGATGCATTTTTAATGTCAGAATTAGAGAAACCAGCACAAAAAGGAAACTCTTCTTCATTAAACTCAACACTAGCAGAGATATAAACTCGACCAGAACTATGTAAGCACTTATAACCCTTGTGATTATCAGAGTATCCAAGAAAAACACATTTTTCTGTATGAAACTCAACCTTATGTGTATGATATGGTCTCAAATAAGGAAAACAACTACATCCAAATACTCGTAACCTTGAATAATTTGGAGTTTGGTTAAACAATTTCTAAAAAGGACTTGCAAAAGCTAGCACTTCAGTTGGCAATCTATTGATTATATGAACAGCAGTATGAAAAGCCTCCCACCAATATTCAAGAGACATACGTGCCTGAGAGAGGAAAGAGAGACCAACTTCCACAATATGACGATGTTTTCTCTCGGCTCGGCCATTGTGACTGTGTGTATAAGGACACAGATGTCTGAAAGAAATTCCATGATGTCTTAGATAATGAACAAAGCTGCGGTAATCTCCTCCCCAATCTGATTGAACAAACTTTAGTTTCCTCTCAAATTGTCGTTCAACTAGCTTATGAAAGTTGATAAAAGTTCCCAGAGTTTCAGCTTTTGTTTTAAGCAGATATATCCAAGTAAATCTTGTGTAACCATCAAGAAAATGGATATAGTACTTAAAGCCTTCCTTAGAAACAGTTGGAGAGGGCCCCCACAAATCTGTATGTATTAGATCAAGAGGACCAAGAGCATGAGTTTCATTGTTAGGAAAAGTATTCCAATGTTGTTTACCACATTTGCATGCATCATAAAAACTCAAAGTGGATTCAGTTTTATTGACATCATTAGTACAAAGAGTCAATACTTTCTTAAGAACAGCTACTGAAGCATGACCTAGTCGACGATGTAATACATCAAAAGAAACATTGCTTTTCTTTTTAGAATTTTGAGAAGTAGTATTATAATGTGAACTAGACAAAAGATTCTTGGAGGTACACATCACTGAAGTGTCCGAAGATGTTTATTCTTTTGAGGCTTTGAGGATGAAAAATCACTTGAAGGTATTGTTGTAGTAGAGGCATGAGGTATGATGTTAGTAGACATCACAGCAGAATTGTGGAGAAAAAGGTTGCAAACCATCACTTGGTAGCATGCATTGGGCTGAAGAAACTCTTGAAACAGGGGCTTGCAGCTTGTATAGACCATCTTCAAGGAAGCCACTAAGTATCACTATTCCCAACTGCTTTTCCTTAATCAAACAGTAGTTATAGTAGAACTCCACAACAACATTGTTATCTTTACTAAGTCTTGAAACACTAAGAAGACTTTTAGCAATAGTGGGAACAACAAGAACATCATTGAGTAGTAAAAGATAACAAGAATTTCCAGAAATAATAGTGTTTCCAATACCAGCAATTTCAATACCCAAACCATTTCCTACTAACAACTTATTCTTACCATTGTAATCAATGTGGTGTAGTAGATGGGAGTTATCTCCTGTCACATGGTTAGTAGCTCCACTATCTAGGTACCAATTTGGGTCACCAAAGGTAAGTGGAGTTACCATATTCACAGATAAAGCATCAGGAGACTTTGAATGATGAGGAAACTGTTGATGTGATGTGGTAACATTCATCGGAAATTGAGGAGAAGTTGACCATACAGGATAAGCTGAAAAGGGACTCTGAGTAGGTCCTGATGTAGCTGGTAAAACTCCACCATTTGGAGGCATATTATATCCAGGCTATAATTGTGGTGTTGGAGGATAGTAACTAGGATGATTAACACCATGTCCTGGCAAAAAATGACCCCCATATCTAGAGAACTGAACCAGATTTCCAGTTGGAAATTGTGGCATTGATGAAGCTTGTGTAACTGGATTGACAGGGCTTCCAAACCGAAAATAGCATACATCCCCCGTATGTCCAATTTTCTTGCAAATCAGACATTGCAATTTCCCTGTTTTCCATTTGTTTTTCCCTTTGACTCGAGATGATACAAACTCAGTTTTAACTTCGGGATCAGATTCATCACCATTCTTCAATGAACTAGACTTGCTAGAGATAGCCTCACTATGATCAAAACCACGAGTGGTAACACTATGACATGTTGTTTCACTCAGTGCATCATTTCGATGACCTCCAAAATAGACTGGTTTTGCCTCAACAGAAATCACATTTGCAAGATGTACAAAAGAAGAGAAATTTGAAGACAAATCAATAACAGTTGTAGAGTTAGTAATGTCCAACCTGTTTTCATAATAAAAGAGATGTTGTTTAACTTCTTGAATACCAGGGAGAACAGGTCTTGTAGTCAAAATAACTACAAGCATCTCATACTCGGGACCAAGACCACCTAGAATATAGGATACAAGATCTTCTTCAGAAATTAAACCTCCTCTAGCAGTCATTTGATCTGCAATATTTTTCATTTTCAGAAAATATGTGGCAATATCCATTGATCCTTTTTTGTATTTTGAAGTTGAATCCGTAGTTGAACTAGGTTCATTCTTGACTTAGAAGCAAAATTAATCTCTAAAATTCGCCAAATTTTCCTCGAAGTCTTTAATCCAATGATGAGACCAGAGATTGAATTCGAGATTGCAGCAACAAGCCATCCTTGTAGCAATTGGTCTTGTAAAATCCAAACTTGTTGTTCTAACGAAAATTTATCAAGACTATCCTCATCAATCTCATGCCCTAAGGTATTGATTCCTTTTAAGAACAGAGGTTCATCCTTAAGAACAAATTTATCTAATTTGTGACCTCGAAGCAACGGAAGTATTTGAGTTTTCCAGATTAGGTAGTTTCCAGAATCAAGCCTAAGAATCGTACTTGGAAATGGAGAAATAGTGGTAAGAAGCTTACTGAAATCTACCGCTGTTTGTGGCATTGAAGAAACAGCTCTTGGTGTCAAACTTGCAGCTACTTCATCACTTACACCTTCCATCGCCATTGTTGTACATTCAAAGCTTCACACGAAGTTGATTTGCTCTGATACCATGACAGATTTCTAAGTGGAAATATAGAGAGAAATATGAGAAATGTTTCTTTGTATTTCACAAAATGAACAAAAGATACTAATGAGCTTCGGTTAGAGAGCTATTTATATAGTCTTAAGAAGCTTTTACGTAATTAGTTAGAAACTAACTATTACGTAACTAACCTGTTAGAAAGAAACTAAAATCTAACAAACTTTACTAGCTGAGCTGGCTAGTAGCTGAGCTGGAAACAAAGAGCTAAAACTACTTCAACATTCCCCCTCAAGCTTAGCTTATCTAACAAAGAAATACAAAACTTACAATCAAGAGTTTTTAACACTTAGTTTATCTCGTAAGTAAACAAATCAAATTCGATCAATTTGTATTTCTATTACATCTGGATTTCTTTTTTCCTGAAATTCTATAATATATAGGCAATAATTAGTTAATTTCATCTTGGCCTCAAACGTACGTATTGTCTTTTTTTTTTTCTTTTTTTGGGTCCTCCTGTGAAGTCAATAAAAAGTAAATAGCTTGAACTTGTTATGTAATTAATAATACGAGGGAACCAATGTAAATCAAAGAATCGATTTGGAGCGAATAAAACGCAAGATTTCACGTGGTTTTCCTTCAAAATTCAAATAATGATGCAATTAATACAGAGCATGCATGCACGCATGGCCCTTTTCTTCATGTATATATAGATATGAGGTTGCTGATGATCACCATTCTTCAACTACAAAGAAACATACTCAAAATTATAGATTGAACAATGTCGTGTAAAAGCCTTTCGTGTCTGACGAGTAAACTTCATCGTTCGAAACTCAAAGTTAGGACCGGACTTCTTTCTTCTTCTTCTTTTTTCTTCTGGTGTTATCTGCTTTTGGTACTATCCAAAAAATTGCTATATTTGAAATAAATAGTCAAACGCATGCATTAGTCCAATACGCTAGTATTTCCCTCCCCGTTGACCTTTTCTAGGTTGGTGCTCTTGTAAGTGGATGTTTTCATTCCTTCCTTTTGCAAATTTATCCACAATAATCCTAAATTCTAACTCATCCTCATTTTTTCATTTCTCTCTCTTGTGTTGTCTCCCTCTGTTTCTTTTTTGAAGCATAAGCTTATTGACACTTAAATTTTTCTCTATTCATGATTATTTTCTATGTTACAATACGTTTGGGAAGTTTGATTGTAGCATATAACAAGCTTCAAGTCTCCCTCTTGCTCCGCTTGTGTGGAAGAATCCTCAAGCTGCTGAAATG